>JAAGNO010020795.1:0-24282 GCA_033439905.1 Ceryle rudis | reverse complement strand
GTGTGTTCCTGAATCCAGTACCAGAATCCAGCTCCTGAACACAGCTCCCATCTGCTGCAGGGCCCAGTCTGGGACTCTCCCGGTGCCTGCTCCACAGCATCAGTGGTAACGGTGATGTTATTACCATCGGGGGGTTGGGTTCAATATTGGTTTTATATGTATTTGTATATATTCTATTTTTATTATTATTATTTTAATTCTCATTAACACTGTTCTGGTTTCCTCTTCTAATCACTATGTCACTCTCCCTTATTTCCTTTTTCTTCCCCTGCGGGAAGGGAGAGGGGTTAACAGAGAGAGTCTGTTATTAGTCTAAGGAGCCTCCCTGACCCTAAACTGTGACAGTCACAAAATACATATTATTTTAATGGCTTTTTGTTTGGAGCTTGGTTTATGATTCTGTCTGAAAGAGGTGGGATATGCAACACTGCTGCCAGCATGATGTTTTACTGTGGGTTTTGTATAATAACCCTGCAGGCTTGGTAAATACCAGAAGCTGTTCCAAAAGTAAACAGAGCCTTACAAATTTTCATTGAAATTAGTAATGAATAAATGCCATTAACAGAGTCATCTGAGTATCTCATCTAGTATGTTCCATGTCCTTGTGGAGCCCTAGCAAGGGAGATAGAATATCTCTTTTTCCCTCTCCTCCTCTCTTCCTGTGCCTGATATTCAGGGTTATGCTTTCCTGTTGAAAAATCCAACTGGTTGAAGGTGATGGCAAGTATGTTGTTTCTTGCTGAATACAGGGAAGACTGGAGGAAAAATTAGACCTTTCTAGACTTAACATCTTACCCACTGCTGTCTAGAGACACAGAAACTCAGTTGTCCTTTTAGTCCCGTGTTCTTACAGCTTTCCAACCTTAACTGTTGGGTCTTATGGGCTAGTAAAGTTTTTTAACAATACAACCACTCTGTGTATTTACCACTTGACATGACTTCTTGGCATAGTAAGTTTTGTTCTCCTCCCCTCTGTTTCCTGTTAGGTTTGCCAGTCTTGTTAGCCAACAGAAAGAGAAAGATATACTGCAGACATCCATTTTCTCTGACCTTGTGGGCTAAACTCTATTTGAGTTTTCATGGAAACATAAGCCTGAATTTTTATCGCAATATTTACTCAGCCCTTTGTTCTTTGCAGAATGAAGAACGATGTATTGTGCACTGATATTTGGATGAGATTCCCCCCTGCTGACTTATCAAACTAGAAAAAAATAAAATAAACAACATTAACAAAAACCTTACGATTTGAGCCCCCATTAAGCACCAGGTTTTCAAAAGCACTCCCTTTAAGTCAAAAATGTCACAGCCTTTTTTTTATTAGGGCTGAAATTATGGAATTAAAATATCTCTTCTCTGTGCTCCAGGAAGGCCCTCAACTATCTCTTCATTCCAGAGATGTCTAATAATTCCTGTATGTATCACATATATGCATGAAAGTGCTTCAGGATGAAAAGCGCTATATAAATGTAAGCTGCTATTAATTATGGCACTCGAAGGAACATTCAGATAGCTTAGTTTTTCAAACCAAACCTACATTAACATTGCTGTATGTTCTGAATTTCATTTTCTCCACACCTTTTAATTTGCCACTCTGTCAACAAAGAAATATAAATTCACTATTCCAACACACCTCTAAACACAGATATATACTCTCCCTGCTGATTCAACTGCAGCAATTGACTAATATATATTATTCCTAGAGTGCAGCTGAAGCTGAGGTGAGGTAAAGACTCAGAAAGGAAGATGAGAAAAAATGAGTTTGTTTTACAGGTACATATATACATTTTGCAATATGGGAGCAAGAGTACTGGTCAGGGAAGTCAAAAGTGAGCCTGATATAGACAGATTTTCCTCAGATTTCCAAAGGATTTTTGTAAAATAAAGCAATTAAAAGGGAGGCAGAAGATGATAAGGATTATAATCAAATTTGTTCTTCTGAGCATCTTCAAACCAGTGTTCTCAAATAATTTCATTAAGGAATTGAATCTTACATGGCATAACATAAGTTTACTAAGGGATTAAAAGATGACTACCTGGTGTTTAACAAGCAGTTAAACATGATAAAGAAATATTTATTGACAACTACATAAAAAAGAAAATTGAGAAGTCGATATTCAGAAAAGATAGGCAAGAAGTCATTAATATGATTGAGCCTGCCATGACAGTAGCTCTAATACCCCTAGTTCTGCAGTAAATGCCACGTGACTTTTACCCAAAAGTAGCATCAGGCTTTCTGAACGCAGGGGGCTATACAATGGTTTCATTTATGTGATTTTGTGCTACTTTTTAGCAATTTTGACTCCCAAATGTTTGTTGATGAACATACCATAGCAGTAACCTCACCATTTGACGGGCTGCATCTCTCTTCAGCATTGCAAGTTCTGTCTTTGCATGCAACCCTTATCACTCTTACTGAGATTAGCGTGCTGGAATATATTCAGTATGGGACTAGCCTTTAAACACTTTATAGATAAATCTGAAGCACTGAATTTTTTAACTTGAGCATCTTGCTAGAACCACATGACCGCTATATACTTTTATATGACCTACAGCCATACCAAGATGTACACCTTCCAAGCCAAATTTCCATTTGCTAGGAAACCTGCTCAGTCTGGACCTTTCATGTCACAAACAGTGAGCTGCTGGCAGGATGCTTTCTACAAGGTCTTATTCCATTTTTGATCTGGGCCAGATCAAAATTCAGATTACTGAATTGTTGCCAGGCGTCACTGTACTAAGAACCCAGGTTGATGTGATTGTCTTTTACCTATAGAGAGGATCCACTTGCCCCTTAAGAAACTGTTTCACCCAGTGTTCATATCAGAGAGGAGAAAAGCATCAGCTAATGAATTCACAGTCACTATCCAGCTACTGGTAGTTCCTGCTGTCATCACGCTGAATAAAGAAGCAATTTGATTTTCTCATGTAGAAAGATATGACAGACCTCCAAAAGAAGGCACTATGGTTGAAATCTCTGAAGATTGTAATGCTTCCACATCAAATGCTGGGGAATGTGCTCTCAATACTCAAACCCACTCAATTTATATGTCTGTGTTAAAGGACACACAAATATCCCTATGAACATAACAGAATGAGTGAATGACCAGTCACAGGCTACGTATAAAATTATCTATGGAGACTAGAAGTGTATCCCACATGATGCCTGCTTACTTGGGATTCTGCACCACTGATCCTTGATGAAATAAAATAGTAAGGACTGTGTTACAGCAGTCCAGGGTTGTGCTTTCACGAAGTGGGTATGAAGATGAATGTAAAATGCTCTGACAACAGAAAAGCACACAGAGATACACTGAGTAACTGCTCAGAGAGCACTAGCTCAGAGAGCACTAGGGGACTGCAGAGGGTAGAATTAACAACATTTATTCCCTTTTGTGTTGCTACATTCAGGAACGTAGACCCTAAAATGAACAGTCCCAAGAACATCCCACTTCCATCTCAGAGGGTTAATTTGTATGAGAACAAGAGACCATTCAGACTAGGAGCAACTGCAGTCCACATTATTGACAGTACAAATACTCAAAAATCTGTAACTGGGCAAGATCAGTAAGAACACTGGGCTTCCCCAGCACAGAAAAAAGAAATAGAGGTGAGTAGGACAGGCCACCATTGAGCACCTCTAGATTTCTTGAAGAGATACTGTGCATTTAAAATGGAAGGGATCACCTTTCCTCTTTTACACTTCTCTTTGTCAAGGCAACTCATGCAGCTGCAGGGCTTCCTTCCTGATACATACCCAGACAACACAAGAGCAAAGAATGGAAAAGCATTTCAAATCTCACACCAGCACAGTGGAAATGCATTATCTTCCTTGGTGTGGCTGCTACAGTAACTTAACTGTTTTCTCTGTTATTTTTCATCAATAGCTTACAAATTACATTTTGATTTTAGACTGATGGATATTTCCTTGTAAGAATATAAGTAATTTAGAATTGGAGATTTGAAGCCAAATGTCCCATTCATGTCATACTTCAGTACCAAACCCTGTCCAGCAGAGCCATAACTCTGCCTCACTGTTATCTACCTACAAGTCATGCCTGTCCCTGACAGAACCTGCCTGTTCTTTAAGCATCAGAATTGCAGGGCATACAGGAAAAGAATAATTAAAAAAAAATCCATCCCTCATGCTTTACCAAATGCCTAATCTAAGGGTTTTTTAAATTTCTGTCCTCTAGTATTTTCCAAATTAACACGAAGCAAATGAAAAATGGATATTACTTATTGGCCTCCAAATTATTTTACCGTGAATTAATACAAGATGCAGAGACTAGATTATTGAATCGTAATTATTTCTTAATGGTATGAATACCAGTAGATTTCTCAAAGTATAAACCAAAGTTCAGAAAATTCCTTCCCTGAACACTCCTGTTAAGAATAAATTATTTCTATTCAGGTTTGTGTGTGGCAAAAGAAAGAATTTATTACTACTGTCAATTGTCACTCATCCAGAACTACTTATGAGGACAAGTCATTCTGCAGCCCAAACTAGCAGAGATTTTAATTCACTGGGTAGCAGTCTATAATTTTACAGCTAGAGAACACACTTCATTTCTTCCTTTCTGGCCAATATTGATAAAGTGCAAAAATTGCCTTCTTATCTGTGTTAATCTGCTCTCACGCAAAATCACAAATTAGACATCTACAACATTCTCTAGATAAAAAGCTTCTGCAAGTCAGGATATTGTCTGTCCCTCTCAAAACTCAGAGAATGTGGTGTTCTTGTCCAATATAAATACCATGGATGATTCAGATTCTGTCCTGATTAGAGCTGTGGATTGGTACCTGCAGATAAAGACTAAGATGGAGCTTTACTACATGCATAGTTTGGGTGTGCACAGCTGAGCTGAATAACTTTGCAATAGTCTCAAAAAGTGAGAAAGTAGCACCTGTAGACCAGAACTCCCATAAAAACAGTTTTGTACTACAATAGTTCAGCAAGTCTTGTCTAAAGCTGTACTCCTCCCAAACATCCAAAGTGGTGACTTTTTGTTGTTCTGCTGATAACTGCTGCATTAAAGGGTATACATTTCATCCTACCAGCATTCCCTGCTTTAATTTGCACAGGATTAGTTTGTTTTTTCTTCTTAAACTCTCTTAAGATTTTATGGGGTTTTAATGAGTAACTAAAAAGGATCTGGACTTGGTAAGCCTCTGACAGATGTTCTTTAATAATATCATCATTCTTGGTCTTTTCAGAGACAAGACAATAGAAATTATATTTTGTGGTCTGGTATGCAATCTTTATTAGAATTTAACTCTTTCAGTAGCTTGCCTTATGAAGGTGCTGTGTTGATGGCTGCTATTCCAACTTAATTGTTACCATTTCTATTTTTTCTTTTTTACAAGCACAGCCATACTGTGTATATCCAGCATATCGCCTTTGTTTATTTCAAAGGAGATAACAAGATTTACCAGACAGTGTCACCCAGCAGGTTTTTATTGATGCATAAATTTTAGTAACATAATGCCCTTCCTTTATATATATCTATTATTTTCCTCTCTTCTTCCTCTACACTAGCATACTGTTGTCTGTTCAGAAATAGAAATAATTTCCTTTTCTCATAGCACAAGCATCACACTCGCATCTCACAAAGGCATGTCTGTAAGTTTTGGGAGGAAGTGTGGTAAACACACAGAATAAGAGAAACATGATAGAGCCAAATATACGAAGGAGGCAAAGATTAAATCCTACTCTAATATTTTTACCAGAACCCTGAATTTCTTTTCTCAAAAAAAAAAAATTTTAAAAAAAATTTTTTTGGAAATTATTTTAAGAAGATTAAGACAGTATAAATATCTATTGTTCTTCCTTCCTGGCAGAACAACCAGACCTTTTGCACACTTACAGAACCTCATGTAAATCATACAACCCTCCACATGGGACAGATAATTGATCCTTGAGCTTCAGACCAAAAGCACACTTCAGATATTAGCACCAGCTGTCTATATGTTGACTATGTCGGCGCCTACAACTAACAGCATTATGGAATAGTACCATGTAACGTATCTTAGCCAGTAGAGTAAGGATACCTACTAGAAAAATATTCTATAATGCTATTACCTTCAGCATCCCAACTTGTTTGCCTTTTTCCTCAGATTGCTCGGTAACTGTGTGGGAAAGCTCCCTTTCTAGAAGCACCCTTGCACTAACAACACAAACCTCTTGCAGATTCCCTTCTCAGTAGTACCATTGCTTTTTTCATTCCTTCTTAATAGTGAAAAACAATTCCCTAAGGACATTTAAGAGGAGTATTTCAGAAAAATTATTCTGTCTTTACTTATGAACCTGAATAAAGTTAGAAGAGACATAACTCCTTATAAACATGGCTCATTTAGCATACTTTTGTTGTACTAGCATACCAAGGTGCATATTTGGGGGGCAGGACGCATGGTATCACTTCAATTATTATTTTACATACTTACTTCAGTTCAGCACTAACTCTCTAGTCTGCTTTTGCAATAATTGCGTCTGACTCCAGGCTATTCCTTATAAGGATCACCAGAAGAATAATTCCTACCCCAGAATTCAATCAGGTTTTCTCATTAATCAAAGTCTTGAGAGCTGTGTATTTCCTGTTCCCTAATAAAATCTGTGAACGCTGCGTTAGGAAATCTGTTTTTCCAGCTTTAATCCTTTAATTCTTTTTGAAGTGGATTGAAAACATTATATTTAAACATATATTTTTTTCCAGGACTTAAAATCTATTTAATGGGAAGAGGGAATAATTATACTATTTCTCTATTTTGCTCTCTTCTCCATATTGTGAGATGTAGTCATATAGTCATGCCTACCTCAGTCAGCAGCGATTTTTTGTCCATTGATGTGCTGTCTGCTATTTGTTTTCCTATTTTGCTGCCATCTTTAATTTTCTTTCCTTCCTCCTCCCCAGATTTCTTCAACAGAGGTAAACCAGAAAAGGGTCAAAGCTCAGCATAAGGCCATCTCTGCATTTAGAAGTTGTGTGACACAGTAGAAACGTATCTGTAGAGTGAAACAATTCTTGCTTCAGAAATGACATCCACACTACACAAGTTTCAAGAGGGTTTTTTTGTCCGAGGAACTCTAACCTGAACACCATTAATGACTACAATATGTTAGGTGCAATTCCTGAATACATCTATCACTTCAATTTCATTGGAAAGGGAACCAGTCTGTGTGTTCAGAGATCACCCAATGATACAAAACACAGCATGGTAAAAGGAGAGTTAATGGGGAATTTGCTTGAAAAACAGATTCCTGAGTTAAATTGTTCATGTAGACATACCCTAAGTCACCCAAAGTAATTCAGATCCTAAAGTTACAATTTTCATATACACACAACTTCATCAGAAAACACACTTAGAGGATGTTGGACCTCGGTTATTGAATAATAACATAAAGCATTTATCCAGGAGACAAGAAATGCTGAGTACACTGCCACTTCAACAGGAGGGACTTCAGTCGATATCTGACTGCCACAGAGAGTACATAATCACTGGCTAATGCAGTAAGAAAGAAAAAAAGCATACGTGATCCCTTCCATAAAAGATGAACTACTGTGAGGCCACAAATTCAAGCATCAGAGGACCAAAATAAATGTAGACTAGAAGACAGGTCAGTCAGCTAGGAAGAAAATCAAAAGGCTTGCACAACTGTTTGTGCATTTTAAATTGCCCAGTCACCAGCCAAAGAAAAGAGAAACCACACTGTGAACAAGGTTCAAATTCAGGTAAAGCGTATGGTTCCCCATCTGACAGAAAGTAGTAAATTATATGTCAATCTTAAGGCAAGCTTTGCACCTGAAGGACACTTATGCACACCACTCAGAGACTTCGAATTTGGGAATCTCTGCACCTTGCTTTTGGACCACAGGAGAGCGAGGCAGGTGTTCAGGCATCCACCACTCTGATTTCTGCAAACATATTAGTGTTTATGTCCCAAAACCTTAAGAATGTTACACTTCATAAAGTAGGTATTTCTAGGGTTTTTAGGGTACTGAAAAATGCTTCCTAGCCATGGGGATCTAAATTCCATCTGTGTACTACACACAACAAAAAAAAAAACATTGTTGGCTTCTCCTCTGTGACATTCTTGGGGTGATCTGCACTTGCTTAATTCAGCAACTTCCTCTGCTCAGTAGGAAAGTAGGGACTGAGTGATTAGTATCATCACTACTGAAACATCATTCCTTACATTCCTCCCTCCTTCCTGTTTTTCTTACACTGTGAAGCCATCACTTTCTCACATTCTTTGCCTTTAGCTTTCTTTCCAGCTAAGAGGCTCTGTGACTCGAGAGAGGTTTATTATGTCTCTTTCATTCTCAGTCCAACTAGTGAAAAGTAAATTGCAGAGAAGCTAGCTAACAAGAGAGGTCTTGATATTAGCTTTAATTTTGAAAGAACTAGCTCTTCCTCTAATGGATTTTATTAACTAGCAAGGGATCCTTAAATACATGCAGAATTAAAAGTTTTATGAATGATCTTGTTAATGACAAATATTTTCTTCAGGGTAAAATGCTGTACTGCAGCATTTCATTATTGTATGAAATCAGAATTTCATATAGTAAACCAAACACAAATAAGAACTTAGGAGGAATTCATTGACAGGTGTATTTGAAAAGGATTGGAGGCACCCAGGGAATGTTTCTGTTTGTTGGTTTAAAGTGCCTTTTAATCTGCATCCAATTTCCTCCTAAATCTTAAAGGACTTCAGTGAAGTCTTTTCACACAATATAGAATGTGATCCATGCCTTGCACATAATTTTACCCTCACTTAGGCTTTGAACTAGCTGCTAGTGGTAACAGAATATGGAGCTGTCATGTGTTCTATTTCAAACTAGGAGATGAGAGACTGAAAATAGTTACTCTCTTGACTCTCTGTGTTCTGTGTCACTGGAGATTGAGTTTCTCCTTTAATATCAGAGAAAATCCTGTGAAGTATCACCACCTGCCCTGCCTTCATACCCTCCCCTGGATACCCACTGTTGGCTGCTATCAGAGATATGTTCCTGCACTAGATGGATCTGACAATGGCTGCTGTTATGTTTTTTATGCTTTTCTGAAATGTTAGTAAATCATAACTACCTCACATTGCCACAGTTACCCTTAAATTATACCTTTGGCCGATCTCAGTAAAAAGGCCAAAGCCTGATATTCTTCCCACAATAAGCAAAGCAATTGGTCTCGTTGCCTTCAATGAAAGTTACATTAGGTTTAACACAGAAAATTGCAGAATGAAGAACCTAAAGTGCTTTTTCCTTCTTAAGGTTATCTTTTGGATCAGATTCAAGCTTTTCAGAGAACAATAATCTCCTGTTTTCAGCTACACAAGAGGAACAGAATAATACTGGTGCTAGTCATATGAGCAACAACTCCTTGTATACCAACATCCTTCTTGAGAGGCTGGCATAGACATCAGCACATAGCTGCTGCATCTCAGCAGATCTCCATCTCAGCAGATGGACATGAGTATAAGCTCTATTACCAGAAAATATGGGCAGCTAAAAAAACCTGCAGGAATATATACCTTGTGTAAGGAGAAAATATCATTAACCAAACTTTATCCCCAGGTCTACATACAGAAGTTATACTGCTGTCAGTGAGACTTACACATACAGATGCAAGGGCAGAATAAAGATGCTAGATGGCATTTCACTGTAAAGCTGTAATTATTCACATTGTTTTTCTCAAAATATTTTTAGATTAACATACTGTAAAACTGTGTAGCAAGTAGGGTAAATTCTACTTTCCAGAGAAAATACATAAATTAGTTCTGCAGTCAATAAAACTATGACATGATGCTGAAATACCAATCCAGAGTCTTTTGGACAGCATGCAGAAGAAATGCAATGGGTTATTTAGTTGGTGTTCAATATTCTTTTGTTGTGGAGGTTGTTTTGCATTTCTTCCCAGTTAGAGGGAAAGGTTCACACAAAGTCCAGTCTGTGTTTAAATGACATTATCTACATGTTCACAAGCTTTTTTTGCCATTTATAATGTTCACTGCAGGTGTCAAAAGATCCAAAGCTCTGGCATTCATCATGAGTCAGCACACAGGAGATAGTTTCTGAACTCAGCTGTACAGTACAAATCCAAAGGCATACTCTTACCCATCTTAAAAACAAGACTTTCCCATAAAAAGGAATCAACAGCCTTTGTTCCCGGGTCTTTGCCAAAACCTCTTAATCTGGCACACAAAATGATCAGCTGGCAGAAAATTGAATAACTCCAGTGGTGCACACAAAATATCCGCTGGGGCTTAGGGCAAATCTTGGTTCTAATGAAGTTAATGGCAGAATTCCCACTGATTGCAATGTGACCTGACGCAGAAATTGACAGCTGCATATAAACCAGAGCAGACCGGTAACAGCCTTTCAGCTCCTTGTTCATCCTTGGAAACACAGAGAGGCTTTCACAAGTCCTTTTGTCCACTCCAGCAACTCAAAGGAGATTCAAAATTACCTCAAGGCTAATGCTGAGCAGTACAGATACAACTGATTTTTAGTTCTCTGCTGGATAAGAAAAATAAAAATGAAAAGCTGTTTCAAGACTCAGAATAATATTTCATGAACTTTCTTGACAATTAAAATTCTAAAAATTACTAGCCAGACAAAGATCTGTTCAATTTAAAATCTTTTTCAAAGTAGTCTTAAAAACTAACAAACAAAAAAAAACCACAAAACCAAACCAAACAAAAAATTCTGATCATTCAGTTAAACAAAAAAGTACTTTTGAACTTAAATTCTACTAAACTATTTTTTATAACAGCTTTTCATTTTGACATGAGCTAACTGGAACAATGCATATAGAAGTTGTTGAAACTTCAACCCCCAAAATAGTTTTGATCAAAAAAATCCTAGCTCATTTTAGCTTTAGATAGCATGAGGCTGGCAGAATGGGTCACAAGCTCCTTATGGACTCCTTCCCAAAACAGGTGGTTTGTGGTGATCTAAAAACATCTCCAGACAAAAGAGAAGTGTGTTTGTAACCCTAGCTGACAGAATTATTCTTCCTGTCATGCAGATATTGTACCTTAAACTAAGGGACAGTTCAGGACTCCTGGGACAATTGTTCAGAATTTCCTCCTTGTCTCTTGATTCTTCTGCTAGCAAAGTAGTTTAGTACTGCTGTATTGAGTCTCACCACTCTGTAGGGCTATCTAATTATGTCTAACTTCTTTCTCTACGGTATCTTTGCCTTTATAGACCATATCACAGGTGTTTATTCAGCAGGAAGAATAAGGTCAGGTTCTTCTATTTTTCTTTGAAGAGAGTAAGAGAAAGCTATCCTGTTTTTTTCTTGATTTAATTACCAGTTCTGTAAGGAAAGCTCTCACACAGGTTCTGTTACTGTTTTTTTTTGCCTCAGTTGCTACTTGGGGACATTGCACTGTCTGTTTTGGATAAGCCTCCAGGCAGTTTTGGCCTGCTGAGATCTTTTTTTGTCACCCTGAGAACTACTGATGAGTTTTCATACCCCTGCGGCAGTGCAACCTGTCTCCCTGGCAGCTACACATGAGGCTGTATGGGATGGACTCCTTGCTGGTATAGTTCATGTATTCTTTTCTTGGCATGTAATTTTCAACAGGTGCAACCATGCTCTAAGAGGCCCATGGTAGCAGCCTGTAATACAGTAATTGCTTAAAGGAGCTGCTCTTTTAGAAGAAATGATACTTGCATTGTCATGCAGGCTGCTGATCGTCGCCTGGCATCTCTGCCCCAAAGGCAAGAGTCCAAACAACTTGTGAGGAGGCACTTTGCCATCTCAGCAGATGGACATGAGTATAAGCAGCTTAGGGACTATGTCTGCACATCAAGCATAGGCATTGAGGGCATGGTTCCTAGCCAAGAATGCTGCAACTGCTGTTTATCTGCTGCTTACCAACCAAGAGTTGTTTATCTTCTGCTTACCAACCAAGAGTTGTTTATCTTCTGCTTACCAACCAAGAGTTCAGGGAATATGTCACTGCTAATTAAGACCTGGGCTGGACTCAGTTTCAAAAGTATAAAATACAACTGCACAAAAACCAAGTGTCTGGCTGGCTTCAATTGAGCAGCAAGGCCTAAGAGGGGCCAGGGGAGTTATCAGGATGAAATCTGCACGGGAGCTGACCAAAATGTGGGAAATGGTACCTCAAAATGTTGCTATTTCATCAGATTCAGGAATAGTAAGGGAAGGGTGAACAAGGAAATCACTGTTAATATGTGGGTGGATTTATGTTTACTCAAAAAAAAAGGTAAAATTTGGCATAAAAAAAAGATACGTAGTTGAAACAGGAAAAAAAATAGGCCAAATACGAGAAAAAAACCTGATTGTAAATTGCATGAATTTACAGAATAATCTTAGAAAGGAAAGCTTAGAGACATTTTTGTTTGGCAATTTTAATACTTGGAAAAAAACTAAAACTTCTTCAAAATAAGACAACAATACTGTATTCACTGTGAGAAATACCAGATGACCTCCTCTCTCAGTTCCCTGATACTACAAGTCCTATAACACCTTTGAAAGCTTGATCTTAAATCAAGTAGTTCAGAGTCCTTGTCTGTGTACAGAAAAGAAACAAAGCAGAGGATCATGCAATATATTATTTAAACCATGCCATGAAATGCTTCTGCTCTCCGGAAGCAACTCCAATATCAGATAACAGGATCAAAGACATGCAGAAAATACATCAGATATATATTAAAACTGGATTTTTATCTTGCCATTGTTATCCGTGTTTCAGGCCACATATTCATGAAGTATCATAAAGTCTGTACCCTCTCCTTTTACAATTTTAGTACCAAAAATGGTTAGTAATTAGGGTAAGAAAAGAGGTCAAGCATTTGCTTTTCTGATAAAAAAGAAATTATAAATAGATAGAAGGAAAGTAAGTTAATAAAAATCCCAAACTAAAACTGCAAGGGATTCACTGCTTGAAATACAGCACCCTAAAAGTAATAGCTGGCCCAAAAGGCAAAAAGCCTGACACAAAAAAAAATCATAAGGCAGGCACAGCAGATTTCAGAGCTGATGTTGTCTCATTCAGGTCATTATTCACACATTATAAGTAAAAGCAATATTTATTTCACATTATTTTATGTATTTTTATTTACACCCAGGAAGCTATCTTCAAGTTTGAAAGACATGATGCCTGTATGGAAACTGCGATACAAGAAACTCAAATATTCTTTAAGTCTTTACAAATACTTATACTCTAAACAACGAGATTTCTATGGATTGTATATTTCTTTTACCATGCACTGATACTAAGAATTTAGAAATGTCTACCTTCTCTTTCCACTGCCATTCGTCTTTCCTGACCTCCAATATAAGAGGAAAAGCCTACAAGAGACCAAAACTGAAGAACAAGGACAGCTCCACAAACAGATGCAGCATGTTCCACCACTCTTCTCTAATGGTACAGCTAGGTAAATTATATTGCTCCAGACTTTTATCCAGGCCCATGCAAAAAGACAGACAGGATTTTATTGTCAACACCAAAATGTCTTTCGACAGTTCTATCAACTTGCAAAAATAGTGCAGTTCTGACAGCTCAGCTACTTTCATTATCACCACGCTTGTATCTGTACCAGTATTTGAATTTATATATTTACACTTCTTCCAGAGAACCTTCGAATATAAGAAGACTATTTATGAGAAAGTATCTTCGGTTGTATCACAAAAACATTGCAAGGCCAACACATTCCCTTGTATTGTTTCATGGGATAATGCAAATATTTTGGGATATAAAGTAAATTAGAAGAAATCTGCAGGTTTGCCCTTGTCTGTTACCATGCACTTTTTCCTACCAGCATGATTTAAAACCTAAATCAAAGCACAGTGAAGTTAGAATTTGCTCAATGAAATAACCTCTTCTTATTTATCCCACTTCAAGTCACACAGTTTTCATCTGAATATCCTGATGACCTCCAGTCACACATGAACGTCAGTCATTTTCTCACACTGCTCATACTGTTTTGCTGTGCAGCCAGAATCCCCCAGCACACCAACAAAGTCAATTAAATGGATGTTCTTTGCTTACTTACAAGATGCAGGTCAGCTACCAGGTTAGCCTTATTGTCTCTGCTGGCTGGCAGAGTACCTTAATTTTGGAAGGGTTGGTTTGGGAAAGATGCTCTCCATCACAAGTCACAAGTACATTTCTGTAGGCATTTTGTATTGTGTGCCCAAGCTCCAGCAAAACAGGTCTTGCACACCAGCTTTCATCTGGGACTCTTATTGCCTACCTGGTGACCAAGAGAGCTAAACTCCTGCCACACTTGCTCTAAAGAGGATTTGCATGGCCTCCCATCATTAACATGAGTCTTGTGTTCTCATTCACAAAGAGATTTCTCGGAAAATTGCCTTTTTCTTGTGTAAACTGTTTTCTCACAGTCCAGTTTCATTGCTACCTTACATCACTGGGCAAGCAGAGAGACCTATCAGATGTGGTGATGTAGCCATCACACAGCCAGACAGGCTAGAGACTGGCAGGAGAGACTGACCATCCTCCCTCAGCTGCTCTCACAAGAATATGGCACACTGGAGCACACTCCTTGTGCCTTCTTCCTGCAGAACATACAGTTCCTGCAGTAACTACTGTACAATTCTCACATGCTTAGCAGAGAAAAGGACAAAGGAAAAAGGGAAAGGTAGAGTCAGTGATCTCTCCTTAGGCCTCCTCATGCTCCTGAGAAATGTATTTCAAGAATTTACTCTGTGCTGTGAAGGAAGGCAGGGGAGGTGGTGCTTTGTGAAAGCAGCTGTTTTAGGAAACACTAAACACAAGGATGCATTTGAGATGTGACCCTGACCTACTCCATGCTTCACATTTTGCAGGAAAATGCTTTTATCTACTGCATATCCACAGCTTTTAGCCCTTTTCTCAAAGAAAGGGTCTGTGACCTGTCTTTGAAATAGCTAAGGAGGGACTATTCCTTTTAAAACACAGTTGAAAGGGGAGATGATGAAAGAGTATTGAATAAAATATGAATCCTTGGAGCGGAACTCAAGCTATCCATCTATCAAGTAGTGCCCTACCCAGGAAGCTATGTTTATACTCCTATTATCTTACTGGTGCAATGAATCTTGAGTTCATTTTGATACAATCCAGATTCAACAGGATGGCTGAAGAGCATTGCCCATGTATATACCCCATTAACCACAGACACCTAAACTAGGCAAGAACATGGGGCATGTGGGGCTCAGCTCTGTAAGACAGGTGAACATAATACTTTTACTATTACAGGCTACTACATATAAGGGAAACAGTAGGGTAAGACTATCTTCCTTCTAAGGGAAGATACCTCCTACCACGTTTTATCCAGTCTTTCCAGTTCATAAGGCGCTTAACTAGGTGGAATCCCTTGTGAGAGTTAATCACAGGGTTATCTAATTATAGGATCTTGAATGTGAGGCCCGTCAAACCCATGTTATTAATTCATTGTCCATATCTGCACAAGGCTGAATAAATCTGAACTCTGGCAGGAGAGGGAAAAGGAACATACTGAAGTATAATCAATTGCAATTGCTCTCTGAAAGCCAACAGCAGTCAAAGGGCCAGCATCCAGACCCTGACACACCAAAGGAAAAGTATGAGTGCATGGCAAATTTAAGGTCTCAAAAACAGACCTGGAAAAGGGAAAATTTATAATAAAAATGTCACAAGCAGTACAACCTTTTAGGTTTCATATTAACTAAGTGTGGTCCAGCAAAGCAAGTATAATCAGAAATGCAGGTTCACTAGTTAATACATTAAGTAAATTCTTGATTCAAAATTCCACCGGGAACAATAGTCATTAGGCACTGTCACCTACTGCAGATGGTTATGAAAGATCTTAACAGAGAAAGAAGCTATCAAACATTTCATCTTAATAATATCTACCTGCTGTCTCATGATCTACAAAAGACATGAGAATTTTCCATGATATATTTATCTCATAGAAAAGAACAAACTGCTACTTGCTACAGATTTTTGGCTCAATTTTTTCCACTTGTCTTTTTCACCATTTCATTGCATACTCTCTGGCTGCATTCTCTGGCACTTGCTGCCAGAGAGGAAAAAACCCACTATTTTCTGAACCAAACCAACAGTTTGTGTAGTTTTATGTCCTGTCCTTGGTGGCAGTCTATATGAGTTACCTGATACAGAATAGGATTGAAGAGGTACAAGAAATTCTAACTAAAAATTCTGAATTGTAGGCTCAATAAGCTTAAACTCAGAATGAATATGGTATATATTGGTACATATATGAAACATAATGATATATAACAATTTAAATATTGTATCCCATTATTATTTGTTAGTTCATTCCAATTTTAGTTCTGGTAGTTTGATAATACTGAGACCACTTCAACTCCTAACCAATATTTCACTCCAGTACTAATTCTTCTAGTTCACCAGAACATGAGTTAAAGTGACTGAAAAACAGGCTTCTTTCCATCTGCTACCAACACATATGATCATTAATTATATTAAAACCCTATCTTGGAAGAGTTTTTTAATAAAGTGCTAGAGAATCATTACCATCAGCTTTTCCTGTTAAACTTATCTTGGCTCATATATTAGACTTATCTGGTCTAATATTGCAAACCACCCTAACTACAATCTGCAGTTGAAGTTCTTTCTGTTTAACAGCTGTCTGTCATCTTCAGTTTAGATTCCCGAAGTCAAAGATACAAATCCCTCGCATTGCCTCCCTTCTTCTTGACTCCTCTGCTCAGATAAATTTCCTCATGACCACCATCTCCATAATGTTTTCTAAACCAGAAATGAAGCATAGATTTGCAACATAAGCAGTAGGTCTTCATATTGGTTAGCCCTATACAGGCAGTCACACAAACGTTTTTTTGCATCCTCTTCAAAACTGATATGTGGGAGAAATTATTTCTCCCCACAATTACTTCCATTCTTCCGGAATTTTGAAAAATCAGTGTCCTTGATAAGGTATTCTGTCAGAAAGGTTTTGATGAGATGTGTAGCTGGAAGGATGTTTGACTACTTATGCACCTGTGCCCTCCAGCAGAAACAGCTCATCAGTTTAGCTCATGTTATTTCAGCAGCAAGCGCAGGATGAACTGTCATGGGGGCTGTACTGGATTATATACATTCACAGCCCAGGAAGACTATCACATCCTGGGCTGCATCAAAAGAAGCATGACCAGCAGGCCCAGGGAGGTGATTCTCACCCTCTACCTTGCTCTTGTGAGACTCCACCTGGAGTACTGTGTCTGGCTCCAGGGCTCCCAGTGTAAGACAGACACTGACCTGCTCAAGCAGGTACAGAGGCCACAAAAATGATCAGAGGGCTGGAACACCTCCCTTGTGAGGACAGTCTGAGACAGCTGGGGTTGTTCAGCCTTGAGAAGAGAAGGCTCTAGGGAAAACCTTACAGCAGTCTTCCAGCACCTAAAGGAGGCCTACAGGAAAGCTGGAGAGGGACTCTTTTATCAGGTAGTACAGTAATAGGATGAGGGGTAAAGGTTTTAAACTGAAAGAGTGTAGACTGAGATCAGAAATTAGGAGGAAATTCTTCACTCTGAGGGTGGTGAGTTGCTGGAACAGGACACGCACAGAAGTTGTGGATGCCCCATCCCTGGAAGTGTACAAGGTCAGAGAGGATAAGGCTTTGAGCAACCTGGTCTAGTGGAAGGTGTCCCTGGCCCATGCTGTTGGAACCAGATGATCTTTAAGGTCCCTTCCAACCCAAACCATTCTATGATTTCATGACCTAATTCACTTCAATATTTCCTTCTCCTCCCCCCCCCCGCCCCGTGCAGTATGTTTCAGTAAACCTAATACCTGACTTTCATAACTATTCTGAAAATTATAAATACCTCTTCTATGAAGCACTATGGAAAGTCATTGCAACACAAGACTTACAAAGAGATGATGAAAAAAATCTTTCCTTAAACGTGCATTAGGTGCTAAATGAATATAGTCAAGAGATCCATATATCGCCCATATGGGGAATAAGATATATAAAGTTTGTAGCTGGCAATCCGTTATTTAAATGGAACATTAATGAAATAGAAAGTGTCTGCTTGTATCAGCAAAACTACCATCATAAACTTTACCAAGTAATCTCCTGCTGTTAATAGCATTTCACAGGAATCACCACAGACAGCACAGAAAACATCCACTGGAGCAATATCCAGCAATATTGAATGGATACTCCTTTCTCCTCAACGCATTTAATGCAAAATTGAAGAAGGCATTATTTTAAAAGGTCAGCACCTTTTCTGGATCTCAGATACCCAAAATATAAGGGTAGGGTCCCATCTGACCCAGATTTTCCAATTTATCTACAAAAAATTGACAATTTATCAACACTGACATCAGGTATTAAATATATAAGGAAAAAAGAAATGTTCCCAAGTGAGGAGTGCGGTTTCTCCCCCTTAAGTTAATGATATAAAACTTACCATTAACACTGAAGCTTCTGGGCAAAATCCTTAACTGGTGTAAATGAGATATAGTTCAGACTTCACACCAAACTAACAAAATGAGCTACCCAGGATTAAAAAATCACAGTAATTAAAAAAAAAAGGAACAAATTACCTAACTGTGTAATTTCACTGACTAAATAAAATACAGGTTCCAGTAATTTTAGCAACATCAAGGCTTCAAGCAGCAGTTAGCAAGATGCTTCTGGAAAAAAAAATAAAATAAAATTCACGGAATCACAGAATGGTAGGGGTTGGAAGTGACCTCTAAAGACCAGCTAGTCCAACTCCTCTGTCAGAGCAGGATCACCTAGAGTAGATCATACAGGAACAAGTCCAAGCAGCTTTTGAAAGTCTCCAGAGATGGAGATTTGTTATTTTTCTGGTATCTGAAATAATCAAAAATTTTCTGCCTTGATGTTTTGTTCCATACTCTATCACTGCAATACCCAACCAGAAAAATATATGTCTACTGGGCTTCATTTAGACTTCATCAAGAAATGGTGCATAAAGGCTTTTCTGACCATCCTGAGGTTGGAATACCTTTCTGTTTCCTGTCTCTACATTCCAGTACAAGTCTATGGACGCTTCACACTTAAAATCCACTGTTATTCATAAGACGTTCTGCTTCCTTGCACACTGATAGGACCTAAATGATACGTTCTGAGCATGTTCAACTCAATGAAAGAGAGGAGAGGAATACTTCATAGAGTCATTATAATATTTATTTAGGTATGGGACAATCCAGATCAAAAAGCTTCATCACATTATAAATTTGGACCTATCAAGCCTACCATCTGGACAGTATCCCATTGGAAATCACAAGACAGTCTCAGTATTCCCTTGTGAAGTTCTTCTTCTTTGCATAGAAAAATTAAAAATATCTGTCAGTAGTTTGAGATAGATTCTTGGAATTTGTATGGGATAAAAGCAAAATTAATTCAAGTCCTTGAGGAAAATAATACTTGTTTCTTCAAAGCAGAGAGAAGCTGGGGAGGGCCATGAGAGAAAGGGAGCTCCCCAAAGGCACTGACATCCAGGCTGCCCCCACTGCTAGCTTTTCCCCACCTCCTAGCTGTTTTGCCATTTCTGCACACTGACTTTTATAAATCCATTTCTTAAGGTAAATATTAGACCCAAGGATTGGGTGACAGAATTTATAGACTTATCTCTGGGTTGTGAACTCCTCTTGCCCTTTGGGTATGAAAAGTTAGGAATTATGTAGGTTAGTCCTGCAGCAACAGAAATCCCCTTGAGAATCTACCCTCAATGTCTCAGTTCTGTGTTGCCTGAAGAAGGGCATGGGTCAGGTTATTCTACAGAACAAAACATAATAAAAACAATTTTTTTTTTAAATTATTTTTTCCCCTGTAAATCACCATTTCCTGAGACAAGAAACAAACTGTAATCTCTAATTGCAGGTTGTCAGAAACAAATATTTTTCCCAGGTCAGTATAATGGGGAACAGTAGTGACAAATTGATCCCTCACCTAAAAACATGATTTACTATCTCCTTTTTCTGACTTTGAAAAGACTGAAAAGCTTTTGTCTTATTAATAGGGCATACTTTTTTAGAAGTATGAAGTACATATTTGTCCAGAATATTTCTAGATTAGATTTCAGGACAGCCATAAATCTACATTAGAAAATACCTTGGCAAGCAGCTACGGTCTGACTGTACAAAATGCTTCCGAGAAATACTTAGCAGATTATGCTGCAAATTTTAAAAAAATAAAATCTAATCTAATCAAAAACAATTCAGCTGAACTTCCTGGAGGAAAGGCTAGGCAGGTGGTCCACTGACAACATCTGTACTTTTTTCTATGATTTTCAGAAATAGAGATGTAATGTAGAGACACTTGCACTCCAAAACCACTGACTGCTAGGAAAAAAAGACATTTATAGTAAAATTTTAATAAGCACATAGATGACTTAGGAACCTAGATTCCCTTTTTGAAAGTGAGGTAGGCACTGACAAGCTTAACTCTTCTAAAAATATAAATGACTCAACACCATAATTTCCCAATTCTCGTGAACATAACAAATGCAAATTAAGCTTTTTATCTTTTAAGGAACAGAACTATTGCAAATGGCAACTATTTTTCTACCAATATTCAAGAAAATAAAGAGATTACTTTTACTTCCTACAGACTCTATTTTTATGTCCAAATCTGAAATTATTTTGTCTTTGAGTTGGTGAAGGGTAATATTTTCCTGTCTTGCAATTTGAGCAAGATCACTTCTGTGGCTGTGGGCAGTTTGCAGTACACTTCTCAAAGAGCATTAAAATCAAACCAGAAAATACAAATGCTTATGATGAAAATGTTTATATTTTGAATGGGGACAAAAATATTTAAAAGAGTTATTTCCAAAGGAAGGGATTGCCAGAAAAGGAATAAGATGCCAATACATGTGTTTGCATCTCTTGCTAGCTGGGCAAAAGAAAGGCAATTTTAGTTTCTT
The DNA here is from genome assembly GCA_033439905.1 of Ceryle rudis. Taxonomy (NCBI): domain Eukaryota; kingdom Metazoa; phylum Chordata; class Aves; order Coraciiformes; family Cerylidae; genus Ceryle; species Ceryle rudis. The sequence continues at coordinate 3,396 of JAAGNO010020795.1, read as the reverse complement.
TCAACAGACTCGTTCTAGGTAGTCTGCCAGAATCGTAGGGCAGAAACTCCCCTCCCCTTGTGCCAGGTAAGGGGGCTCTAAGGGAAGCAGTGCAGCCCGTATTTCCTTCTCTTGACATACTGTGCAATCACTGGACCAACCTGCTGCTTCCTCAGCCTCAACATGGAGCTGCCTGTTGGAGGCTTGCCTTTCAATTTTGCTTTTTCCTTGGATCCAGAAATATCTTCAGTGCTTTAATTTCTCAAGAGGATTTTCCATCAGCTAAATATTTAAAAAAAATCCCCAGACATTTTCTAACATTCAACAATCGCTGAGTTTTGAAGCAGATGATTACTTCTTTGAGCACAGACTTTTCTTTTTCTTCATTTACATACAGTGCTTTGCACAATAGGGGCCTGATTATATTAATGGCCCTTTGCCTCTCAAGTCTGTAACTTAAAATGGTCATTTCAGGGACTTGGACATTTCCATCTGTGCCAAGCTTAATACTCTGAAAAAAAAAATCCTTAAAGCACAGCAACATTTAAGTATCTAGCAGATCACTAAGGACCTATGTCAGACAAAAATATTACAACTTACAGAAATCAACCTGGCTCTATGAAGTCATATTTTATTTCCAGACAGTATCAGATACCTTGTCTAAAAGAAATGCACTCATCAACCTGTTAACGATAACTTTTTCCCATTTCATATAACAAATACATTGTGATAAACTAATACCAGTATTCATACCTGAATTTGGAAGATAGAAACTTAGTAGGGTACAACATTTGCAAACTCAGCAGGATCTCTCAAAATACTAGGGTACTCAGGCATAAAAATACACAGCAGCAGATCTTAAGCTTGTAAATAAGTGTTACCGAAGAATACTCCTGAGAGCAAGCGTGGGGAAAAAAAATAATTGTTCTCAATAGTATATTTTAAATCAATGAGCTGCTGTAGTATTGGAATTTAGTGATGCTTGTGCCCTTTCTGACATTACAGTGCTTGCCATGCTTGCTTTGTCTGATAAGAGCCTGTAATCTTTGCTGTTGCTCCATTTTTATGCTGTTGATGAAACAGCCTGCAGAAGACTGGAAATACCTCTTTGAAATGCACAGCAGGACTTCTCAAAAATGAACCAACAAAACTTCAAGAAAACTGCTGCAGAACAAAAAGCAAGAGAAAAAAATGTGTATCACAAGCATAAGGATATTTTGACATCTGGGAAATGCTCAGATTGGATTAAAATGGAAGGCTAATCATTGTCTCAAAAAATAATCAAGTATGGACAAGAATCCATGCACGGATGTAAGATTCCCCTAACTAATAGTAGATATTTGTCCTTTATTGTTTCTCCCCTTCATGTGTATCCAGCTTATACAATGGCAGAAGGACAGCTAACCTTGATTCTTTACCATGGTCTATATCAGGAGATATAAAAATGTAAGTTGCAGAAATTCACCTGGTGAAAGCACACAGCAATTTTTTTCTGTCTCAGATGAAAGGCTGAAGTTTGGGGGAACAGAAATTGATGACGATCTCAAACTGATGGTGTCATGGTAAGGAAACCAATAGGAATTCTTCAGTAATACCATGCTACCAGAAAATCAGGGCATTCTTTCTCACAAGGTTTTGCTGACATTTTATTTTTGGTGACATTTCTGTGAGTACTCTGTGTGCAAAAGATGGAGCACTGCACTACAAAGCCTGTCATGAAAAGCAATCCCAAACAATGTTGATTTCTTTTAAAGACAACAACATAGGAAAGAACTGAGTAGAAACCAAACACACTCCTTTGCTATATATGGAACTTTCTTGCCAAGAATAGTGCTCTAGAAAATATTTTTTCCCTCTTTCTGCTTTTGCTACAGCTGTAAAAGCAGATGATTGCCAGCATGCAGCTATCAGTGCTACTTTGTACAACATATAAACCAAACTTGCTTGAGATAGCAGATAGCTGGAATCAATGATGTAGGGTCTTTCCTCTAGTGCTGCATTCCCACAGATAGTCATGAAGTATTTGAAAAGGAAATCTTAATATGATTTACCTATTTTAATACTTATTTAAACAGAAGAAGTTTGAAGTTTCAAGCCTTGTGATACCCATCAAGAAAAACTTCAATAAAACAGGAAAAGGACTAGTACATACTGATGTACATCACTCATCAGTAAATTGCAACTTAGAACCTCAGAGTAGTATTGTGCAAGGGCAAAACATTGTCAGTGTCACCTACAGAGAAACTTTATAAAGCACCCAGGACAGTACCTGCAACATCCTTCTTTGGAACAACTGGTGACACAGCCCACTTGGAGCACAGATACTTGTGAGCTCTCTGCATCACAGAGCATCTTGTTCTTCCATGTATTTTTATTATGCAACACTGAGAAGGCAGCAGCCTCACCTTACGACTGAAGCTCTGGGATTCTCTGGTGCAAATGTAAATAAACAAGCCCATCAAACAGCACTGCACTGCACACAGCTCTGACATTTTTCGTGGCTTCTATTGGAAAGAGAACGTGCTCTGTATATGACGGTGTCCTGGTTACAGCAGGAATAAAGTTAATTTTCTTCCTAGTAGCTGGTATAATGCAGTAATTTGGATGAGAATAATGTTGATAACACAGAGATGTTCTTGTTACTGCTCAGCAGTGCTTAGACTGAGTCAAGGTCTTCTGTGCCTCGCACCCTCCCACACCAGCAGCTGGGTTGGGGGTGCACAGGCAGCTGGGACAGCTGATCCCAACTGAATGAAGGGATATCCCATAGCATGTGACAACATGCTCAGCACATACAGCTGGGGGAAGAAGGAATCTAGAGGACATTAGGAGTGATGGAGTTTGGCTTCCCAAGTCCCCATTCTGCATGATAGAGCCTGGCTCTCCTAGAGATGGCTGAACACCTGCCTGCCAATGGGACATGGTGAACAAATCCCTTATTTCGCTTTGCTTGCACGCGCAGCTTTTGCTCTCCCTATTAAACTGGCTTTATCTCAACCCACGGGTTTTCTCACTTTTACCCCTCCACTTCTCTCCCCCATCTGAGGAAGAGCAAGCGAGCGGCTGAGTGCGGCCGAGGGGCTGCGTGGGGCCGAGCTGCCGGCTGGAGTTAAACCACGACAGACGACCAACTGTGTTCACTCTTCCCGACCACTTCCCTCCCCAGACCGAGGAACACGGCAAGATTGGCAGGTTCCTCGCAGAATTAGGACTATTCATCACCTTCGAGCCACCTCAGACCGTTAAAATATTTTAAGACGAAAAGGAGCGTTCAGTTTTACGCTGCCAAGCATAAGCCTGATGTGCAATACCCCAGCAGTCCACCCGAAAAGCGACCTGCAACCTCTCCCTCGGCCGGTGAGGCGGCAGACGCAACGGCAGCGCGCACGGAGCGCGAGCTGCCAGCGCCCCCTGCCG
>JAAGNO010020794.1:43150-58908 GCA_033439905.1 Ceryle rudis | reverse complement strand
GCAGGAAGGGAGGTTTAGGTTGGATCTGAGGAACAATTTCTTCCCCACAAGGGTTGTCCAGGCCTGGCCCAGGGTGCCCAGGGCAGTGGTGGAGTCCCCATCCCTGACGGGGTTTCAAGGCCGTGGAGCTGTGGTGCTGAGGGACACGGGTTAGTGGTGCCCTGGCAGTGCTGGACTAACTGTTGGCCTCAATGATCTGAAAGGTCTCTTCCAACCAAAACAATTCTGTGAGTCTATGATTCTATTGTCTGGTTGGGCTGTGCACGTTCTAGCAAACTCCTGTTAGGTACCCATCCGAGCTTATCTTCCTGCAAGCAGTTGTCACCCTTCGCTGGGGCAGCAGCATCCCCAGGGTGTGTGGGGAGCCAGCCTGCCTTAAAATACTCTGCAAACAGCAGAAGGATTTTCCAGCCACACTCTGATCCTCTGAAAGCACAGGATGGATGGTGTGTAAAGAAGACAGCAGTGTGGGAAGACCCCCCCTCAGTAACAGTGATAACTCTTGCTCAGCCTCACTGCACCACGGGGCTCCCCCTCCCAATGGCTCAGACCATGATTTGGATCATTTTCTCCTAAATGGCCTGGCTGTGTTTTTCCAAGTGGATCTCATTCTGCCTCTGACTGCCTGCAGTCTCAGCGGGACCTGCTCGGTGTGTCCTCCATCCCCCTTGGTATTTTGAGCTCTTCTCCAATTTAGTTTCATCTGCAAATTTCATCTGTTATTTAGGAGAGTTGTGTGTCTTACTCATTCCAGTGAATACTGCTTGGTAATATTTTTCTTGTTTCTGTTTTTAAATATTTTTTTTTTCATAGCTTTCTGTAATACTCCTGAGGTCTTTTTCTGGTTTGGTTTTGGTTTTTTTTGTTTTTTTTTTTTTTTCCAGTTAAATCAAGAGAAAAGATTTCCTGGGACACTAGTCACAGTGCATTGTCTGCACACTTTGTTGCAAGAAGGGCAACAAAGCTGAGGAAGGGTTTAGAGCAGAAGTCTGATGAGGAGCGGCTGAGGGACCTGGGGTTGTTCAGCCTGGAGAGAAGGAGGCTGAGGGGAGACCTTCTGGCTCTTGACAACTCCCTGACAGGAGGTTGAGCCAGTTGGGTTTGGTCTCTGCTCCCAAGGGACAAGTGACAGGACAAGAGGAACCAGTCTCAAGTTGCACCAGGGGAGGTTTAGGTTGGAGCTGAGAAACAATTTCTTCCCCACAAGGGTTGTCCAGGCCTGGCCCAGGCTGCCCAGGGCAGTGCTGGAGTCCCCATGATCCCTAGAGGGGTTTCAAAGCCGCACAGATGTGGTGCTGAGGGACATGGTTTAGTGGTGACCTGGCAGTTCTGGGGTAACAGCTGAACTTAAAGGTCTTAAAAGATCTTTTGCAACCAAAATCATTGTATGATTCTACGTTTTGTGAGCAGGGAGTTCATGGGGTGATTTTGCTTTGCTCCATTTTGGGATGCCCCCGAGACCCAACAGCCACTGAAAACACTGTGGGACACCTCACATAAATAGGTTTTCCTTTGTTTATCACTTGCTCCATGTCTTGAATGAAAGCAAGTATGACACAGCACCTCTTCTAGTTTCCCAGCAAATATCATCCATGAGCTCAGCGGTCCAGGGCACTGCAGACGCACAGATTCATTCCATGCCCAGTGAAGGTTTAGTTTAGGGTAGGTTGGACTCGGTGCTCATGTGCCCACCTCGGTGTCTGAAGAGCAGCATTTTGTGCAAGGAGTCTGTTGGCAACAGGAGCTGTTCCCTCTGTGCACGGGAGGCCTGACCTTTTCATGTGGCCATTGCCTCCAGGGCCCTTCAGGAAGCCTTCTGGTGAGGTCTTCTAAGTGAGAGAAGGAAAATTAATGAGTGAAAATCCTTGTCCAAAAACTGTGAGACCTTCTGGACTCAAAGCCATTTTGGCAAATACCCCGAGGGCTGTGAAAATTCAACCCCAGCAAAATATTGCTGTCACATTGGAAAGTACCTGCAGATCCCTCACAGCTGTTTCTTCTGTTTACTCTCTCTGCCAAGATTATAAACAAAGGTGTTAAACAAACAAACCTAGTTCTGGACCCTACAGTTCCCTCAACACTGTCTGGTCTTTATAATTGTCCTTTGTCTTCGGCTTTGAGGATGATTAGAACACCTTGTGGACACAGAAGCACCGGCAAGTTCATAAGCAATGACTTCCCAGTGGAGATGAAGATTTTATTGCTACAACTGTGGATGAAGTTCCTGTGGTGGATGTGGCTTTGATGGGTAGAATAAGAGTCCCATACCAGTGACTCCATCCCTGATGATGGCTGGAGGAGAGCCCTGCCTCACACTGTCATTAGCTATAGGACACATGTGGCACTTTTCTGAATCTTTCCATTGAGTGGAGTCATCACGTTGCCATGTCCCATGGGAGCACCAGCCAAACATCTGCCCTTTCTCCACATGCAGCTGTGCAGGTCATGTGGAGGTGGTGCCACATGGAGTGGGGCATCAGGTAAGGTGGAGCAGAGGCGATCCCATCCCAAAAGCACCTCTCTACAGCAGCTCTGGGGCAGAAAGGGATGAAGCTTGAGGTCCCCTGGCACTAATTGGAATCAAGCAGCTGTAAGGATGTACCAGAAGCCTAGGACATAAACCCAACGGCAGCCCTGCGATGCAGTCTCTGGGCAACCTGGCTGGTAGGACTCTTCCCACCTGGGAAGGAGTGCCAGCAACTTCCCAGCCCAGGCAGCAGTTCCCTGCACGAGTCCCTAGCTTCAGCAATCCGCTGTGACCTTCGGAGCAGGAGGGGAAATTCAGGATGTGCTTGTTGTTCCACATTCCTGGTGCATTTGCTGTGGGTTGGAGGCTGGGGACCTCCATCAGCTCTCCACCACTGCTGTCCTCTTGGTGGGTTTGCCTTCCTTTCCCTTCTCAGGTCCCCCAACCACCACAGGTATTGCTGAGCACCCATGGCCTTCTCTAGAGGGGAAAAGAGGGGGACTATCCCCTGGGGTGCCAGCACCCCCTCCCTGATCCCCTCACCCCCATCTGGCCACTGCCGGGAAGCTGCAATCCAGCTCCTGGGCTCATTAACGTGGAGAGCATGCGTGCCCTGCTCCCCCTGCATCGATCTGATAAATGAAGAGCCGCCAATGGTATTTTCTACCCTTTTAAGTGTTAAAATAACATTTTAGTGAAATATGAGGAGGTCAGAGTCAGGCTGCCCCCTTTCATCTCCCGGCACAGAAGCAGGCTGGTTTGGGGAGGGGCGGCTGCGCATGTGCACACACAGTGTTCGCACGTCTCTGGAGGATGTTCCTGGGTCCTGAAGTCCCGAGTGCAGACGCACATGTGGTTGTACAAAAGCAGGTCCTGCCTGTCTGTTGGGAGAGGATGAGTAGTAAGCATGGGTGCGCAGGTGACAGAGAGGGCAGGTTGCTGCACAGTCCTTATTGTGACCTTTTGGTACTTAGAGGGGGCCTGTCAGAAGGATGGGGACAGATTTTGAGCAGGGTCTCTTGCAACAGGACAAGGGGTGATGGTTTGAAACTAAAAGAGGGACATTTAGACTGGAGAGAAGAAAGACCTTTTGAGGCTGAGGGTGGTGAGAGCCTGGCCCAGGCTGCCCAGAGAGGTGGCTGATGCCCCATCCCTGGAACCATTCCAGGTGAGGTCGGCAGGGGCTCTGAGCAACCTGCTCTAGTTGCAGATGTCCCTTCTCAGTGCAGGGGGGTAGGACTAGATAGCCTTTAAAGGTCCCTTCCAACTCAAACCATTCTATGTTTCTATGACAAGTACAGAGATTGGGCTGGGTACAACACTTGGCCAGGGGACAATGAGAAAGACACATATCCATATATACCATAGTGCAAACTTTCTCAGGTGCAAAGCTCTTACAGTTGCAGAGCTTTTTTGAAGCTTTAGCAGCTCATGGCTGCTCCTTGAATCTTTCTGCAATTCCTTTGTGGAACTGCAATGGCTTGTGTTGGGGATGGGGAAAAAGGAATTACACTGTCCTTGAGCTTGGTTCTACCTGAAGGGTCCCTCATGCACTTAGCCTCCAGCCACTGCTGTCTCTGCCTGGCAAGGACAGGAGCTGAATGCAAGGGAAAGCAAACCCCACATGAAAAATGTGGGTTTTCAGCCTAGTTAAACTAATCTATGAGATGGATTGGATGGGAAAAAAAAAAAAAAAAAAAAAAGGCAAATGCTCACTGGACTGCGAAATGATGCGCAGAAAATTGGAGTGTATCACTGACAGTCGCTCTTGATGGAGTCCAATGTGTCAGGAAAAGAAGTGATAGTGGTAGCAGGTTTGGCAGGTCCTGGGGGAGTGATGGCCTGACCTCCCTTGTCTGGGATATCCAGCCTTTTCTGGGCCTGAGGGATCGACCGAACCTGGTGACTGCAGGGGACAAGTGCCATTTTCACACCCTCCACTGGAATGGCCACTTCAATGCCCAGGATTTCTGTGCATGCCCTGAGGTCTGGCTGGAGCTGCCTTGTGCACCCTTCTCCTGCACATCCCATGAACCCTTCCCCTGCCCATCTCATGTACCCTTCCCCTGCTCACCTTGTGCACCCTTCTCCTGCCCATCCCATGAATCCTTCCCCTCCCATCAACCCTCATGGCCCCTTGGTTTCCCCTCCTTCCCCTCCCTGCAGAGGAGCGGTTCTTTGCATGGCTTTGCATCCCCTCTCTCCAGCCAGTTGAGTCCAGCTCAGCCTCAGGCCCCAGCCCCCCTTTCCACCCCATTGCCCAATGTCTCTTCCTTCACCACATCTCTGGAGTATGATTACTCCGCGCCCTGGGTGAGAGCAAGAGAAATATGTGCTGAGATGACATTTTGGTTATACATGATGCTATTAAAATATGATAAGAACGCTATTAACATTAATAATCCTTTTCATTGTATCATTTAGGGAGCAAAACAAGCCATTAAATATTACGGAGTCATTGGTGCTTTGATGGCTTCAGGGAGGGGAACATTTGGTCGTATTTGACTACATGCACTCTGAAAATACAACATTATCTCTGGAAATGGGTTTCTCTGGGCTCGTCATCTCCCTGTGGCTTGGTAGATTCAGACCAGTCTCTGATGTGCTGGGGAGGGCGGGTGCTACAGAAAGGGGCAAGGTGGGATGGCTGGGTTGCAGGTGAGGCAGTGGTGTTGGAGAGGGCACCCATGCACCCTTAGTGGTGCACAGGGAGAGCAGGCAGGCTGGGACATCTCCAGGAAGGGTGCAGGGGCTGTCTGAGATGCAGAAGACATACGTTTGCTTGTACCTAAGAGGAGGGGATTGCATGTGTTGGGACGAGCTTCTCAGCTCAGTGCAGGGTTGCAGATAGTTACAAGTACCTTTCTTCAAGTTTAATTTCCACTGCCCCTCTACCTGCTTCCTCCTCTGGGGTGTCTGCAGACATTACAGCAGAGGAACCACTTGAACTGCCCGAAGTTAACTGCATGGTTCAGGTCAAAATCTCTCAGGCAGGGCTCAGCTTTTGGATCAGGCTGCTCCATTTGCATACTGAGTCTGCTGCTTGGTGCTCCCAGTCCTGTCAAACAACCTTCAAGCTCACTACAATTTACCCAAACCTCAGCATAAATCTACCTGATCTCTCTGATGCTGTTCTCAGCCCCGAAGTTCATCCATGTGGGACATCCCAGGACACTAAAGCATTAGCTCTTAAATGCTCTGAAAGGCACCTTGCTCCCAGCCATGTCCCCAGAGACAACCAGTTCCTGCATGCCTAATGCTCTGCCTACACTGGTTATGTTCAGTCTGAAACCTGGCAGATGGAGCTGGTGACAGAAGTATCCTCTTTCTGCACAGTCATCCACTGGTGAGAGGGCAGCAAGGACCTGAGCTCCTTAGCTTTCTTTTTTATCTGGAAAACCCTCTTTCTGGGACAGTCGTCAAATGCCCGAACTACCAGCTCCACCAAATGCCTACACCTGGACAAGAACCAGAGTCTGCTCATTGCCCAGCTCACCCCCAGGATCCAGCCATGTGAAGTCCAAGCTGTGAAGTGGCACCAGGGCATAGGGCCAGCATCTTGCTCTGGTCTCAAGTTCTGGGCAGCTCTTTGATACCCACGGGCTGATTGATGATGCTGCTGTACTGGGCCAGGCCTGGGCAGCGGGGCAGCTCAGGATGCAGCCATGCAGCCCCAGGCTCACCCGTGACCACTCAGCATGCTAAGCAGGGACAATGCAGCCGAGCCAAGGCCCCTGAGCTGCTCAAATGCCACCAGGGCCATTGCTATGTGGATGTTTCCCTATGGTGACAGAAGCAAATGAGGGAGAGAACTGAAAAATGCACAGAAGCTTTTGACAGGACTGTCAGTGCACCGAGTGAGCACTAACAAGGACAAGTGTGGGCTCTTTAAACAAATCACTGTCATGTTGCCGGCATATCATTGTTTAACACAGCCACCACAAGTCACCAGAAAAGGTTAAAGCAAGAATGGAAGACTTAGTCCTAGGAAATGTGTCACAGCCGAGCTGTCCTCAGGACTGATCGCTTCCTCCCTGCATCCAGGCTGGTCTGGAGTCTGCAGACCTCAGAGCATACTTAGGATGGACCTGCTACTGTATTTTGGTGTTGGAAAGACTGTCCTGTGCAGGTGGGATGCTCACAGTGGGCACACCAGCAAAAGCACCTGCACTACACCTGTTCCCACTGACATGCACTGGTGAGGGGCTGAGGAAGAGGCTTGGCCCCACGCATTGACAAAGGCAAGCACGTACCTGTAACAACACCCCTGAGATGGTCCATGGATGCAGCGCAGACAGCTTTGGGAAGGACACACTGGTCAGGAGGCTCTGAGCCCCCAAAGTTTGCCTGAAGAGGCCTCGCTGGCTATGTTTGACTTGCTGTTGTCCAGAATCCATCATTTAGGAAGCCTCAGGTGGCTTTGACATCACGGTGTCGCTGGCTTCTCTATGGGGACCAATGCCCTGCTCATACCTGTGCATGGTTCTGCAGGACCAAGGGCTTGAGTATGTGACAGCAGGGTTCTATCACAGATGGCCACAGTCCTGCTCCATCTGCCCCATCTATAGGGAAAGAAGGGGGAGATGCACCAAATGGGTGAGGGTTCCTGAGTGAGATGAGCTACTGCAAACCCAGCCCAAGCCCAAACCCTGCTGTGTGTCTCCCCCAGACACAAGGATTCACTGGGAGGTGCAAAGGTGACACTGTCCCTGGAGACTTCCAAGGCTCAGCTAGATGGCCTGAGCTAGTATTGGGTATAGTCCCAAGAGAGGACCAGGAACCTCTAAGGAACCTTCACACCCACCGCTGCAGGATTCTGTGCAGCGAAAACATCCCAGTAATATGAGCCATAACTCTTTTTTAAGGTGTAAGAAATGAAATAACTGAGGTTGCTCACTGACACCCAGGGTCACCGCCTGCAATTCATGAGAAGCCGCTCACTGCGCAGAACCAAATGTTCCTGCCTATGAAAATCATATGCCAAGGTCACATCAGCAATCCGGACTCCGACCTTAGCACTCTGCTCACGTGCAGACCATTAGGCAAGGAAATATATAACAAACAGCCCCCGAAGATCCTAAAGGCCCTACACCGCTCCTACAATGCCTAGCAAGTCTTCTCTATCCATCACGTAGCGTCTCCCAGAGCAGTGCATCAAACTTTAATATCTTCCTCTTAGTCACACAAAGGCTGTAACAAGCCTGGCCTTTCATGCTACACAATCCACCAAATCAAAGGCTCCCTGACAGAACAGAGCACCTGAATATAATCTCTCCCTCTCATCTCGATCTCATCGGTTTGAGGGCTCTGCATACCACTCATCGCTGCGATATACATCAGCATTGCCAAGCAGCCCATTTTCCTACTGTGTGAAACAATTGGGCATGTTTCTAATTAGACAAATGTCATTAGGCATAAGGCTATTGTCGGGGAGGTGAAGGAAACCTCTATGTGAAATCAGAGCCAAGCCCACTGCGCTCCAGCAGCCATCACTTATTCCTCCATCCCTTCTTAAATGCGATGCTATGGGGCATGTTGCTCAAATTTCCAAAGGTATAAAGCGCACTCCTGGGTGTGAAAAACATCACAGGGAACGCAGGCTAGAAAAAAATAAAAAAGCAAACAGAAAGAAATGCCTTCAAAATGGCTGCAAGATAGCAACAGAAGACTAATTCCTGTCAGGCAGGGATTTCACAGCTTAGAGGAGATTTTACAGAAGGAAATTTGGGAGAACAGTGATGACAAGCATGTTTCCCTATGAGAAGAAGTGGTGGGGGGCTGTGCGTCGCTGCCATGCCTGGGTACTGCCTACCCATGCCAGGTGGTGAGGCACTGCTGGATCCCCACATGCCACATGGAGACTGCATCAAGCAGCCTGACCCCTGAGGTCAGGATTTTCCCCTTGGACAAAGTGTCTAGAGAGGGAAGATGTGCTATGAGCCAGGCAGGGTCTTCCCAGCCTGTCACCTGCTTTTGTGCAGACATGTCCCCTCCTGGAAGTGCTGGGGCAGGAGCAGAGAAAGAGCTGAACTGGGATTAGTGTGTTTGTTGGGGCCAGAGCATCCCACTGCAGAGGTATGTGCTGTTGGGTACAGATTCCAGCTGCTTGGAGATGCTTCCAGCTCCTTGCCTGCACACAGCTGCATGAGTGAGGCCATCTCAGAAGCAAGATGCCATACAGAGACGGTGTTACACAGCCCCTGAAGGATGTGGTTGGCATCCCCTGCCCTTGGTGTTAGGACTCGGGGCTTGATGGAGCTGCCAGGTCTTGTCTTCCATCCCACAGACAGAGCACCCCATGGCTGGGGAGGTTCTGGAGCTCACACACGGTCTGTGTCCAAGATCACCCACCTGGTCCCCAGGGGGATGTCTGGGCCCTGTGCTCTATCACAGGAGCCTGGGGATTTCATGGGATGTAGGCACCTCTGCCTCTGTAGTGCCATGGCTTTGCTGTCCTGGGTTTTGTGCTGGGCTCTGTGGTCCACGGGAGGGGAGCGGCAAGACTGGGGCAGTGGTGGAGAATGGGAAGATGTCTTTAAGATTCACCATCTGCATCCATTCCCATTTGGGTCCCTGCACAACAGCAGAGCGTCTGGATTTGTGCAGCTGGCAGAGCAATCCCATGATCCCAGTGAATCAGAGATTATCAAGGGGGGAAAACTCAGGGCTTAGGTGGGATCAGGAGGAGGAGAGGAGGATTTGGAGCTTGTCCGATGGGTTAAGCCACTTGTACTGGCTGAGATTAGGGAGAAAAGGAGTCTGATTTAGATGTGAAATCTGCTGCCACCTCTTCTAAACCCTGCCCACGCACTCCAGCATCTCACAGTGCAGGAAGGGGACAGCTTGTCCCAAAACAACATAGCTCAAAGGGCAGGAGTGGGACCTGGAGGCTCTTCTTTGCCTGTGTCCTGGTTTCAGCTGAGATAGAGTTAATTTTCTTCCCAGTAGATGGTACAGTGCTAGGTTTGGATTTAGTGTGAGAATCATGTGGATAACACACTGATGGTTTAGTTCTTGCTAAGTTGTGTTTGTGCTAAGTCAGGGACTTTTCAACTTCTCATGCTCTGCCAGAGAGAAGGTTGGAGGGGCACAAGAACTTGAGAAGGGACACAGACAGGACAGCTGACCCCAGCTGGCCGAAGGGATATTCAAGACTGGCCCAGTATATAAACTTGGGGGAAATTTGGCCAGGGGCTGCTCGGGAACTGACTGGGCATTTGTGATCAAGTGGTGAGCAATTGCAATTGCATCGCTTCTTGTGTATATTCTAATTCTTTATTATTAGTAGTAGTAGTAGTCTTCTCCTCCTTCTTCTCCTTCTCCTTTTCTTTTTCTCCTTCTCTTTTTCTTCTTCTCCTCTTTCTCCTTTTCTCCTCCTTCTCCTTTTCTCCTCTGTAATTATTAATTTCTTCCTTTTCTGTCCTATTAAACTGTCTTTACCTCAACCCATGAGTTTTACTTCCATGTTTCCTGTTCTCTCCCCCACCCCACTGGGTGGGGGAAGTGAGTGAATGGCTTTGTGGTGCTTTGTTGCCAGCTGGGGTTAAACCATGACAGCCCTCTCTGGGGTTTCTGTGAGTAGTTAGCCCTGCCTGCACTACCATCCTCAGTGATCCCTTCTCTGATACTGTCTCGATATCTGCCCATTGGGTCCTGCCTTCCCTCTGCCCTGCCTCCCCTCTGCCCTGCCTCTCTCCCCTCTGGACAAGCCTCTTGTTAGACCTAAAGATGGAGAGAGATGCAAATAATTGGCATTTACTGCTTCCCTTTCCCACAGGGATCTATCACCAGTAGTGTCACAGCTTTCACATCTCCAGCCCTGTCCAAGAAAAGGTCACCTCTATGGCTGCTTCTCTCTTACCCAGGATGCTTCCTGGCTCTGATGGGATCCGATCAACTTATAGCTTTGAAATACTGCCTGCCTGCAAGGAAGGGTAGCAGCAAATCCAGCTGGGAGCCCTGTGTCCCACAGAGATGCTCTGCTGCCCAGGGTTGCCACTGTATTCCAAGACCTTTGGTCTCCTCTCACCTAGTTGCACAGCCAGTGACTGCTTCTGAATCTCTCAGCCCCACAGCGCTGGCCTTGCCCTGCTGTGGGATCTCTGTTGGGACCTCTTTGCCTTGGCATTTGGCTGCTGGGGCACAGCAGGGCACCATGCCAGCTTCAGAGCTGAGCTAGGTCTGTTGGGTGCCCTCCATGCCAATGGGTGGCAAGACCTTGGAGATTTTCAAGGGTGAGGGTAAGATGAAGGAAACCTAAAAAGACCCAGTGATGTCAAACAGCTGCTGGAATTAAAAAGAGCAGTCAGTGATGACAACACCTCCCAGTGCTCTTCCTTCTACAGCTCTTCCAAGCAGTGTCCCCTCCAGGCTGCTGTGCAGACATGTCTGGGAGTGGGTCCCAGGTGCCTGGAGCACGCAGCAGCTTCCCACAAGTCACAGTCCCAGGGCAACACCTTGTTGGTGTCATCTCCAGCCAGACTGTCTCCTTATGGGGAGTGAAAGCACCAGACCTGCAAGAGCCGGCAGTGGGAGCTGCATGCTTGTATAGGAAGGAAACCTAATGAGGTGCTTTATTAATTGCATTGTGAACTTTTCCTTTAATGATTTTCCCCGCAACTCCCTCTAGTTAAAGCTAATGGCCTGTAGCATGTTCAGCAGATGGATTATCCATAGGTGCCCAGGCAGCTGGGCCCAGCTGACAGAGGGGTGCGTGGAGGCTGCCAGCGAGACAGACACATCACCCGCTGCTCCCCTGTGTCCTAAGGCCCCACAGCTCTGCAGGGGCTTTGCTGGACCCCAGGGATAAAGAGGGTGCTGAGACAGCAGTCTGTGGCAGTGATACTGGTACCAGTATCTCTCTTGAGTCCTTGGTTGCTGAATGAGCAGGCAGCAAGGCAGGCTTCCCCATCACTGGGAGTCACAGTGTGGAGGTTTGCTGGGTTTCACTGCCCCGTGGCATGAGGGTGGCCCTGTTTAGTGTGTGCTGCAGTGCAGTTTTTCCTTCTTTGCTTCTGCAGGAGGCAGAGCTTGGCCTGGAGATGGCAGGAAGAGCCCTTTCCAGGAGCAGGAGCAGTGGTTCACAGTGCTGAGTGCGCCAGGGCAGCAGGGTGGTACTCAGTGACCAGTGGTTGGCCACCACTACTCAACCCGGAGTGCTGGTCTAGGGGCTTTACAGAGCCCATCTGAGTTCAAAGTGGTGATTCAGCCTCATTATTTGAATTAAACTGTAGTGGATGCTTCCCTCAAATAATCACACGTGACCAGCCAACACTGATGCCCAGCCCCTTGAGAGCACTGGGGGCAAATGGTTTGTGCTGCCCCATCCCAGGTTGACCCTGGCAGACCAGGATGGCCTTTCCAGGAGGTCAGCAGAGCACATGTTACCACACAGCTTAGCCAGCACCTTGTGAGAAGATGAGGATTTCCATCACCCTCGGACTGTAGCTGTGTTAAGCTCTGCAGCCAGCTGGCTGCCTGCAGGGAGAGCAGAGAGAGTTGTTCTCCAGGAAAACTCCTGCTGGTGCCACAGCCAGGTTCGTGATCCAGGAACGGCTGCACCACTGGCCCCACACACCTGCCCCAGCCCTGCATGGCTGAGCCAAGGGCTGTTCTTCTGCAGGTTTTCTCCAGGCACCTCTCCATCAGATAACCCTGTGCTTTAGAGCTGCATCCTACCCTGCATCTCTCCACGGGCCTTTGGCTCTTTCCATGTTCTCCCCTTTTTCCCTGCACTTTCTTGATGTGTTCTCCTGGCATCAGGGCTGCTGTTTGCACAGTGCACAGAGCAGTTAAAGGTGGGCACGGGCAGCTCCAAAGCTGGCTGCTGGGGCTCATCACACATGCTGGGGCAGTCTGCAGGCTGAGAAGCAGGAAGGGGAATAAATCAGCAGCTTCAAGTGGAGCTGGACATTTCCACATGGGAGTTTGCTTCATTTTTAAAGCAAGTCCTGCTGAAGGGGCTGCATTTCAACCTCTCCACATCCCGTTAGTGAGCAACGTGGATGTGTCTGTATTTAGCATTGGCATTAATTAGTGGTGGGAGATGGGGTGAGTGTGAGATCCAGCTCTCTGAAGACAAGGTGACTCATCCATCCCCTTTTCTTCGCCGCAGACCTTCTGCTGTAGCTTGGTTAGCCTCAACCCCACCCCTGCACCCGAGGAACCTCTGCAGAGCATCTTGCATGTGCACACTGCTGCCCTGTGGACTTCACTATGGCGAGTGCCTGATGTAAATTCCCTTCCTAGCTCACATAATGAGCCTGTTGCTTTGCTGACTGTGTCTGCACTGAAAGGTGAGAGTATTTTAAGTCTTGGACCAATTTTTCTGCCCATGCTGTGGGTCTCGTGTAGCACCAGGTCACTCCCTTGTGGTTGGAGCTCTCCCACAACTGTGCTGGGGTGCTGAGGACTGCAGAGGTCCCCAAAGTAATACCCACCCTGACCCAGGAGTCCTGTGAACAGCAGGAGCCTGAAATACTGATGTTCCCCGGGTGCCAAGGGGTTTGTCCCCGAGTCGATGCCCCACACCGTACTCACCCTGCTGCTTCATGCAGGTGGCTGCAGGGATGCTGCGGGAGGTCTGAGCACTGCCAGCGTCATGTTGACACCTCTGCAACCATCCAGCCTGCAGTAGACCATAGTCTTGGCTAAGCAGCCAGACCATGAGGGTTAAGCAGGCATAAGGAAGGGATGGGGCAGGATCACTCAGCCTCAGGGAACCTGCAGCACGGTGGGGCTGAAGGATGCTCAGAGAGTCTGGAAGTCAGAAATTTTTCCTAGTGTTCAGCCTAAACCCCCTCTGGTGCAACTTGAGGCCATTTTCTCTTGTCCTGTTGCTTGTTCCCTGGGAGAAGAAACTGACCCCACCTGGCTCCAACCTCCTGTCAAGGAGTTTCTGAGAGCCAGAAGGTCTCCCCTGAGCCTCTTTTTCTCCAGGCTGGACAACCCCAGGTCACTCCTTAGCGAAACACAGCTCCTCCAGCACAAGGACATCCGTCGTGACCAATGCCATATCCTCTGGTGTAAAGCTCTTCCACAGTGCAGACCTTGGCCAGCTTAAGCTACCATCCATCAAGAAATAGGAGCTGCAGCAGAATGGTTAGTTGTACACCACTGGGGATGGCCACCAGCCCAGAGGAGCTAACTGTTGGTGGCCTAGGAAAGTCAACACCCCCCATCTCGGTGCTTGGCAGCAGAGCAGACCCAAAACCCCCCCAAGCCATCTCCAAACAAAGGCAGAGGGAAAGCAGGAGTCATGGGCACCAGTCCAAGAGGTCCTTCACGTGTGTACATCCCATGAGAGTCTGTTTCCTGCCTCTTGAACACAAAGCAGCTGGGTTTGTGGGTTTTTTGCCTCCTGTAGCTGGAATTTTGCTGAATTCTTTGTCCTGGATCAGCTGAAAATAGCTCCAGTCAATCCTGACAATTCATTAGCTCAGTTTTGTCTCAAAACTGTTGTTGCTGGGGCTCACACGGGAGGGGAACAGCTCCAGTGGTGGCAGAGTGCTGCGCCCGCTGCCGAGAGCTTCCCTACAGACCACTCGCAGGTCACTGGGGCTCCAGCTCCAACGGCAATTTCCATGGGCTGCACTCTCCTGACCCTGGTCCTGGCATTTATTATGTGCTCGTTTGATGCGATGCAATCCGAGGCAATTAGCTCACCCATTATCCTGATGCCTGTGCAAATACCAGAGCAGCACTTTCCCAGCTTGCGCATGGGTCCCTTCCCTTGGGGACTCTCCGTGGGAGCTGAGACCAACGCTCTGGTCAGCACCCTTAGCATGGCAGGGTGGGGGGGTTTGTTAGTTTTTGAAGCATCTTGTTCTCATACCATCAATTCAGAGCAGGGGTGAGTGAAGCCAGTGCACACTCTACTTCTGGCCTTCCATTATTACTGTTCAGTTGTGCATCCTGAATGAGCCTCGCAGCTTCAGCTCTGTGTCTCCCCATTTCCCGCATGAGGAGTGGGGGTTTCATTACCAGCAATGTCCTCTCCCAGATGCCCTTATATTTATGGCAGTCCTTCTTTTTTATAGCCAATTTTGTAGAGTGCCCAGCAGTTAGCTCAACTGCTTCCTTTCATTTCTGCATTATTGCCAATTTCCTGTTCCACAGACTAAATTTATCGCATCTTTAATTGTTTGATAACTCCTAGAACCAGCTTAGAGTCACCCTTCCCTATGCTGGCCCAGTTCTCTATGTGCAGCCTTCATGCTCCCATCCCCAGCACGTGTCTTTGTCCCTTCCCAGCACATATCTGCAACGAAGATTCCAGTCTCGGAGCCAGTCTCTGCACCTCTTGGGTGTTTTTTGGATTCCTTTCTCTCATTTCAGTTTGCCAGTCCCAGTCTAGGTCAGCATCCGTACTTTAGTCCATTGCCAATTTATCCTGGGAGTCCCCGAAGCGGGTGTGTGGGTCTGCCTGGAGTTCTTCCTTCTGCCAGCAAAGGTGGCATTGTCCTGCAAATGTTTAGCTCTGAGCTGTGTCCTTCTCAGCTCATGACTGTCCCAAAGTGGATGCCAGAACTTCTGACAAGTGTGAACATTCTCTGGTGGGGGTAGGTCCATGACACTCACCGGCTGCCTGCATGTGGGTTGTGAGGTAAGAGAGATGTCCTACACCACTGAGCTAACATCATCCTGGCTACTGGTTGCACCCTCAGCCTGGCCCAGAAGGGAGATCTGCAGACCGGCTGTTTGGGCTGCTTCATGGTGGGTTCTGCTCCAGCAGAGATTTCCCTCCTGACTGTGGGCTGCCTCACAAGCTTTTCTGGGAAGCCTCCACTTTTTCTCCTAGACTGAGTTTTAGTTGGACTTGTAATGCCCCCAGTTATCACTTCAGGTTTGTTTTGGTTCTACCGGTGGAGATGGCCACTGGTGGTTTGCGTGACTGCTTTTGGCTGCCCACTCCCTCCTGGTGCCTCAGCACCAGTACTGAAACATGGCTGGTGTGAGGGGCTGTGGTGGGCACATGTGGGGGTGTGCAGCCTCTGAGCCATGCAGCCCTGGACCTCCTCCAGCAGGGTGCCAGCCTCCTGGCACAGGTCGTGTCCCGGTCCCAGGTACCTGTCCCCAAACCCGCAGCAATTCCCCCGTGCAGGGCCTGCACAGGCTGGATGCCCAAAGCCCCCCCCGAGGGCTGGGCCCGGCCCTCAAGAACGGGTTGGGGGAGGGGGCCCCAAAGCCGGGGGGGGCTGCGGGCAGGGGAGGCACCGGGAGCCGTGGGGACGGTGGCGGGGGACCCACGGCGGGGAGCGGGGCGTCCCCGGCCTGGCGCACGGTGTCCCCA
>JAAGNO010020794.1:0-17949 GCA_033439905.1 Ceryle rudis | reverse complement strand
TTGTTTAACTGGGTTGCAGAGATGAGCTGAGCTGGTCTGTGCCTGTTATGGTTTAGGGTGAGGGCAGCCCCTTAGACAGGTACCAGATGGTCTCTGTTAACCCCCCCCCAAGGGGGAAGAGAAAGGGAATAAGGGAGAGAGACTCGGACATTAGAAAAGGGAACTAGAACAGCTTGAGTGAGAATAATAATAATAATGGAATATACAGAAATATATACAAAACCAGTATCAAAACCAACTCCGCTGATGGCAGTTACATCACTGTCACCACTGATGCTGTGGAGCAGGCACTGAGAGAGTCCCAGACTGGCCCAGCAGCAGATGGGGACTGTGTTCAGGAGCTGGATTTTAGTACTGGATTCCGGAACACACAGATCAGGATCGAAAGCAGAGCAGACAGAGTCCTTCTCTGATGCCATAAGAAGAAACCAGAAGAGGATCCGAGCTGAGCAGGGCCCAGCAAAGCGGGGTGAGACCCTCCTGATCCTTCAGCTTTTTACTGAATATGCTGTATATGGGCTGGAATCCCTTGGGGGCCAGTTTGGGGTCACCTGTCCTGGCCACTCCATATCCAGCAGTGGCCTTGGTCTGCACCCCAACCCTCAGTACTGACTCCGAACGTGGGGGGGTTCTCACTGCTGGGAGCAGCCACTGCCTGTGCAAACAGCTGCTGCCTTCAGACAGGGCAGGGACTGAGAAGAACTGAGCTGAAAAGTCAAATCAATGAGCAGAATTCGTTCTGTTCTCGCTCAAACCAGGACAGTGGGGAGCACTGGGCCTGCACGTGGAGTGGATGAAGACTCCTGGTGTGGGGCCAGGCTGCCTGATGTTAGAAACCCAGAGCAGAGGCAGGAGGAGCCTTAACTGGCATTGGTGAGAGTACCGGCTGCAGGAGCTGTACAGAGAACACAGGGGCTGGGGAAGCAGGTGCCAAAATGAACCTTGGAGACATCTCCCATAGCTCAACTGGAGGATGTTCTAGTTGTTCTGCTGCCCCAGCCCCTCTGTCCCTCACACCACGATACGATATGTGCTTGTACGCATCTGCCTTCCCACCCCACACTTGTGTGTGCAAGCTCACGGGTGTCCTCCCTGCAGTGGTGCAGCTCTGGGGAATGTCCAAGTATGGGCAACCACTTTAGAAAGGAACCTGTTGCAGCAGCCTCTCCATGCAGGCATGACAGAGAGCAGACAGGAGGTGACTGACTCACTGCAGGTCCAGACACTGTGGGAGGGCTGGTTTCAGGTCCTGGCTCCACCAGGCTCCCAGAACGACCAGCAATGGCTCCTGGGTTGGGCCTACACCCCCAGCTGTGGCAGGAACCCAGGTTCAGAGGTGGTGTCTCACAGTTGCACTGCTTGTGTGTAGCTCCACTTGACACCCTTCACACTGTCTACAAAGAACTGCTGGTAAAATTTCTGCTGAACGATAGTGCCTTTGGCTTCTGCATGTCCAAACAGTGTCCCCATGTGGGTGGGAGCTTACATCTTCATATGGATCCACATGTGTCTTTCCTCAGGAGCTCAGCCAATGCCAGTGCCTCAACACCACTGGTGTCTGTATGCACACAGTGGAGTGGAAGAAACAGAGGCACAGTTGAGGCAGGTGCCTGCATGCTCCCAGCAAGCCAGGCTGCAGCTCAGGGTAGTCAAGCATCATGAGAAACCAGGGAAGATCCTCTCCCTGGGGACCTTCAAACCTCCTGCTCTTGTCACAGTTGGGTGTCTGCAGCACTGGGTCTGGAGCAATGCCCCACAGATGCTGGGATGATGGATGAGCAAGGCAGAGCAAGAAACCTTCCTGGTGCAGGATGATGCAGTAACTGTGGATACCAGAAAGGTAATTGGTGAGAAAGGAAAGAATCTAAAAAAGGCACCTGCTGCTGAATTCAGCCATTCTGAAGCTCTTTGAGGTAGCTGCCGATTTACACATCAAAAGAGGAAACTGAGAAAAGTCTGCCCAAAGGTTGCAGCTGAACTGTGCTGAGGTCCTCACTCAGATGGCTACTGGCCTCAGCAGATGGGGTAGGACGCATTCCTCCCAGTAAAAATTGCCTCCCCATGGAGTCCACTCTGAGTTGTCCCTTTATAGGCTGTGGGGGAGACGGACACCTCTGCAAGACAATTTGTCACATTCTCAGGTAGCTCCAAGACAGGACTCTGGACTGTTTCTGGAGCTGCTTCTGGATGCAGATCCCAGGGCTTGGCTACGTGAGAGAATGACCAGTGGAATAAAAAGTCCCACTGCAAAGTTTTCATGCCAGGGATCCCACACATATGCAGCCGGACAGCAGCCATCTCTGGTGCCTTGGCTGCCATGGCAGGGGCTGTTCTCCTCAGCTTTTTGTCCGTGCTTTACACCGTGGCCTTTCCAAGGCTTCACAGGGGAATGGGCAATGGAAAGGACATTACCCACTTGCTCCTTTCTTGCCTTTCCACCATCAAATGTTTCTAAGAGAGCTGGCACCACATGCCCACCCCTAGCAGATCAGGATGGAGGGAATGGCTTTCTGAGCCATGCAGAAAACAAGATTTATGAACAGTTGACTGGAATCAGCCAGATGTTGCCACCATAGTGTTGCAGGCCAAAATATTGCCATCCCTGGATCTATTTAAAAGCCATCTAGATACGATCCTCAAGGATATGGTGTAGTAGTGGTGCTGGTGGAGTTAAATAATGGTTGGACTTGATGATTTTAAAGGTTTCTTCGAACCATAGAGATTCTGTGATTCTGTGATCTTCTCTGATAAAGCAGATTTTGGACCATCATCATCAGTTTCAGTTACAGATCTTTCTTCTGCTCATGGGGTTGGGCTCTGAGGACAGAAATGGAGTGCAGAAGGAGAAGGCTGAGAAGCTGTTTCACAAGGGACCTCTCCTTGAACTGTGTTCATCCTGTACATGGCAAAGCTGGTGAGGGGTGGAAGCAGAGGCTCAGCTTCAGGCCTGGGCTCAGCAGCTCCAGCTACAGCACTTTGTGATGACAAAGCAATTTCCATGGTGTTTTGCAACCTGTCAGCGGGGCAGATTGGCTCCTGAGGTCCTGCTGAAGGAGACAGGCAGTGCGTGGTCCCCATCTGCTAAAACGTCTGTCCATCCAGCTCCTGTCTTGTCATGTTTCTCAGCTAGTCTCCCCTCAAACGCTGGGTTTTGGACCTGCAGTCCTTATTTCACTGGGGTCTCAGGAGGCTCTTGATCATCAGCAGCCTGCACTGCCATTTTCCAAAATTCAGCTCCCAGGACAGCTTCGCTGGCACAAGGGATGGGGCCCAGATGAAACCTCTCTGAATTCTTGGTGCTTGCAAGGGATGCACCTTTCTTTGCTCACCCAAAAGCCTCCTTCAGCTCTGGCCACAGCATTTCCACCCAGTAAGCTGTTTGCCAAGCTCAACAAAACCATCTGCAGCTGATTATACCGGCTTGTCCTCCTTTGGGGATGTGGGGGTGAGGACCAAATGTCCAACACCCATCGTCGAGCTCCTGGCTGTCTCATGGTGCAGGGAAGAGAGGAGCATCCAGTATCTCCAGGTGACCCTGCTGTAACAAGGGGGGTTGGACGAGATGATCTCCGGACTTCCCTTCCAACCCCCACCATTCTGTCATTCTGTGCTTCTGTATCACCCCAAGACTTACCACAGCTGGCCAAAGTCAGGAGCCCTGCGCAGAATCCAGAGCCAGACCGGAGATCTTGTCGGCTCCCAGGGAGCGGGAGGAACAAAGCGGTGGCCAGGCTCGGCAGGAGCGGCCTGCGGCCGGCTGGCCCCAGCCTCGGATGCAGCCCCCGTTAGCAGCCTGCCTGCAGTCTGTGTATTAGCCGTGAATTAATGTCCTGCAGAGACTGGGAACTGGGATCATGTGGGGATTAAAGAGGCATTACCCCTTTGTTAAAGCTGATGTTTTTGGGATAATCTGGAAGCTTTAGCTAATACATTATTACAGAAACTCCTTCAATCACAGCGGCAGACAGTAAGCAGATTTGGATATTACTGCATAACTGTGCACAGGCCTGGTGCTGCTGTTCTCCTCTGCCTGGGCAGCATCATGGCACAGCCATGGGTGTTCTGCCCCGGGAGCTCTGCAGAGCCCCTCTGGTGGCCTCATCTCTTAGAGACACCCCTGCCCGGAAAGCATAGAATCATAGAATTGTTTTGGTTGGAAAAGACCTTTAAGAACATCAAGTCCAACTGTTAATCCAACACTGCCAGGTCACCACTTAACCATGTTCCTCAGCACCACATCTTCATGTCTTTGAAACCCCTCCAGGGATGGGGAATCCACCACTGCCCTGGGCAGCTTGGGCCAGCCCTTGACAACCCTTGCAGGAAAGAAATTGTTCTTCCTGTCAAAGATAAACCTCCCCTGGCCATTTCCTCTTGTCCTGTCACTTGTTCCTTGGGAGCAGAGCCTGACCCCACCTGGCTCCAACCTCCTGACAGGGAGTTGTCCAGAGCCAGAAGGTCTCCCCTGAGCCTTCTTTGCTCCAGGCTGAACAACCCCAGATCCCTCAATCTCTCCTCACCAGATTTGTGCTCTAAACCCTTTCCCAGCTTTGTTGCCCTTCTCTGGACACGCTCCAACCCCTCAATGCTACACGCACAATGCAAGGAAGGCTGTGTTCTGGCCGAGGACCTCAGACATCCTCTGGGGAAACCAGCAGCTTCAGAGCCACTCAAGAAGATTTGTCTGTGGAGGAGTGAACTGGGAATTCCAGCCTTGGTAGCTTTGGTGCCCAGACCAAGCAGTGTGAAGTATCTCTGGAGGAGGGGGAAGCAGTTGCTCTTGGCACACATCTGCCCTTGGTCCGTGCTCATGACTTTGCCTCCAGTCCTGCCTCCCAGGGATGCTGTGACTCCCACAGAGCAACCCTGGAGACGTGGGGGCAGGTGATTCAAGCTGCCATGCCAGGGGCTGAAGGAAGGGCAGTTGTCACCACCACACAGCTCCTCCGAGTGGTGAGTGGAGATGGAGGAGGCTCGAGCCTGGCCCTGCAGAGCTGCGGGAAAGGCAGGGACTCGAATGTGGCTGTGCGCAAAGTGATGGGACTGGGGCTCAAGCCCTCTCAGCAGTGCTTTGGGGACAACTGGGAAGAGAAACAGGGAAGGTTCGTATCGCTCCTATGGCAGATGGATGAGATTGTTTGAGCCAAATGCTGCTGAGAAAATAGATATTAACCTCCTGAGAGTGAACAGAAAGAGAGAGGAAAATGCAGCGGGTAAAACGCGGGATGGAAACGGGGAGGCAGAGCCGGCTGAGAGCACACACAGCTGCTGCCGCGCCCATGCAGGGGGGGTCTGCTGGGGACGGGGGCATGCAGGAGACGTGGTGGAGCTGTGGGACCAGGAGACCAAACAAGGGGGCACCCCAAACTGAAACCCTCACACAGGAGCAGGGAGCTGTGTTCCCAAACTCATCCTCCGCGGGGCCAGGGGGGAGCAAGAGGCAGAGATGGAGGATTCAAAGCCATGATGCTGGAATGCACAAAAGGTAGCAAATCCCCGAGCCCAGATGACACATCTGGAGTCCTCAAAGAGCTAAAAACCAAGTGACTAAGCTCTTAGCAATAACACACAAATTCACATCCTCCAACTATTGGACCGGGGGCAGTAAA
The DNA here is from genome assembly GCA_033439905.1 of Ceryle rudis. Classification (NCBI taxonomy): domain Eukaryota; kingdom Metazoa; phylum Chordata; class Aves; order Coraciiformes; family Cerylidae; genus Ceryle; species Ceryle rudis. Next base: position 12,340 of record JAAGNO010020794.1, on the reverse strand, counting down.
TGCTGGGCCTACATTTTAAAGAAGGCCCCGGGGTGTGCTAGGGATTACAAACCAATAAGCTTTGCTTCAGCACGAGGAAATGGTTGAAACAATTATGCAGAAACATAATTAGAAATCTCGTGGAGCAGGGGTTCCTGAGCTACCATATCCAGCCACTTCAAACGAGTCCACATAGCCCAAGTGGCTCCTCTTTTCTAGGCCAGGTTATTCATAGGTCTGGTCCCCTCATGGACACACAAGTTGTGCCTGAGCAACAGGAGGCACAGTTTGGGGCCTGGATGGCAGCAAGCAGAGCTGCCACCAAAGGTGTGAACAGACAGACCCCGGGAGCTTGGGACCAGAAGGGCTTTAATCAGACCTAGGGATTTGGACTCTGCCAGGCTGCTGGTCCTCAGCATTAGATCAGACCCAGCATAGCCCAGGACATGTGGCTTTGTCCCTGTGTTCCAAAAAGTCACTTCCCTTTTCATGTCCCCGAGGTGCTGCACCCAGCACAAATGCTCTGCACAAACAAGGAGGTGCTTGCTGGAAGGAAGGAGCACGTTCAGGCATGGAAGGGAACCAACTGTTCATGCACAGAGAAGGAAAATGCTGTGGAGCACTGAGCAGCTCCATCGCCTGTGTTTCCACATGTCTGCACTTCAGGATCTGGCCCCTCACTGAGAATCGGCCCCAGTCGTCAGCGCCGTGGCTCAGGGGTAGTGACTGCAGTGCTGGGAAGATGCTGACAGTTTAGCCATGGAGTTTGCTCACGCTGTGCCTTTCCCTTGACCAGGGTACCTTCTGCACCTCCCCATGTCCAGTCACCGATTCTTGGGACACCTCAAGGAAGGTAAATCCTGCAGAGCTCAATCCCATCAATGAGATCAGCCAAGAGATATAATCACCTCATTTCATTAGAAAACCAGACTGAAATAGAAGGTACATATACCAAACACTCAATGACCAATGGCCACAACCCAAACACTCAAATGACCAAACAACCCTCGGTCCCCTGCCAGTGTGTCTCTGAGTGGGCTGGTCTCACTGGCTGGGTTGGGCATGCTGCCTTCCATTGATTCTGGTTTGAGTTATATTTTTTCAGTGCTAACAATAGGATTGCAAAACAAAAAGGTATTATGGGATCTGTCGTGTCACTTCCTCCCCTCCTGCTTTCCTAAATAGGTGGAGGGGCACAGAAAGGTCCACAGGGTTTTAAATACCTGACTCAGGCTGAAAAAAAAAAAAACCAAACCCACAACAAAAGCACCCAAAAAAAAGAAGCTGAGAAAGACTTTTCTATAATAGCTTTTGTGACCAAGTGCCCTGTAAGGAACCTCAGGCCCTCGGGACCCATCAGCAGAGGTCCTGATGCTCAGAGAGGACATCTTTGCCTTCTGCAGTCCCCCAGAGCAGCCCTGCTGAGCCCCCCATTGTTACGAGATGGGGGTACAGGCAGGCAGTCTGCACAGACAAGTGTTTCTGCCCTGGGCTTTTCTTGGCAGAAAGAAGAGCAAGCACCTCCCTCAAGGGCCTCCTCTGCCTGCCTTGTGCCCCGGGGCGTTCGTGCACCTTTCTCTAGAGCATTTGCACGGGGCACCACAGAGACCGCAGGCTGGTCTGGAGGGATGCTGGTCTGGAAATCCCCACTGCAGCTTCCCACAGCATATGCCAAGGGGCCTGAGGACAAGAAATCAGGAGGGACAACCCCTCCTCCCCTCCCCCTGCTTTCCCCACTCTTAACTGTTGAAAAAGTAGGACAGGTCTCCCAGGCTCTCCTGTGCTCCTTCCATCACTCCCAGCATCTCTCCAGTTCACTCCTGCCTAACCCTATCCTCTCTTGCCCCACCAATGTAATCCTCAAACTCAAGACTGTCCCCAAGTTAACTGCACCCCATTTGAGCTGGGCCTGTCTGGTGTCTCACAGGGCACTGATGCTGCAGGTACGGAGGCACAAGGAGCAAAAGAAGGACAGGGAAGAGGAACACGTTACCCAGCCTGGGAACTGCCCCTTTAGCCCAACTAAAACTGCCACTGCAGGCAGCTCAGGAGCCTTTTGGTGCTCAACGGGACACTTGCACTCTCTGTCATCCCCACGACAGACCAGAAGGTGATGAGCACCATCCACATCACCGGTGGGTCTGCTGCTGGTGTTTCTGAAGGACTGATATGGTGGAGAGATGGTGTTCAATTGCCCTGACCTCCCTGTATCTCCTATGCCTTCGGCAGTTGCACTGTGGGGCTGCACTGAAGAGGACACGGGCCAACAGCTGAGCTTTCACTTGGCACCAGCCCCGCTTCAATCTGATGGGCTTTAAACCCATGGTACAGCCCCTGCATGGAGTAGGGGAGCAGGAAGGAGAGCACAGGGGTCTTTCCCCCTTGCATTTCAACAGCCTGTGTGCTGGCTGTACCTTGCACCCTCCCTGCTCCCCGTGCTGCCACCCCGCATCACTGAGCACCCCGGTGACACTGGCTCGCTGCCCCCTTCACCTTCCTCACCTCTTTATGAGAGGCCAAGAAGCTCCTTGCACCACTTCACAGTGCCCTTTGCGTGTGGCTCTCCAGCCCACGCCAGGTCCAAGTGACACCGCTGTAATCAGGCCAAGAGATTTAATTTTGCAAGCAAAACCTGATGTGATCAGGTTCACTAGAAATGTCTTGCTAAGAGCCAGGCCAACACCCTCTAGTGTCTCTCCTTTGCTTGAAAAGGTGGCTTTGGAGCCCAGAGTCCCCTCTAACCACAGTGACACTGCCCACTCCTGGCTCCTCTTGTGCTGCTTTCATGGCTCATACACAGTGTTGAATTTGCTAGGTGGGGAGACCGCAGTTTCTTGCCCCATGGCACTGAATTCACTTTCCTCCAGCTCTCGCCAAAGTCTGCAGGTCCCTGTGACACTCCTTTGGCTCACAAAGCCATCTCTATATTCACTCTTGGAATGTCTTGGTTTCCAAAAGGCTTTCCTTGCTGCCTGGTGGCCAGGTCATGGTGGTTTTGCCAAGGACTTCAGCTAGATGGATGGGATTTCATTACCTAGATCATCCCTCCAAATGATATGAGGATATTAGTTTTTCTTCTTGCTATGAAGAAGACCCAACCACCCAGACTGCTTTTGCTTCTTGGCTCCTAGATCCTGCACCTCAAAGCCTCTTGTGATTAAAGGTTTGATTCCTCTGGGCCAGGGCAAGGTTGTAGGACCAGGGCAAGACTCTGGCCACAGGGGGTAAGAGGAAGAACATCTGCCCATGGTGGTGACTGTCCCCATCATTCCCTAGAGAGAAACAGAGCATCCTGAGAGCCTGGCCACTATCCTCTCCAGTCCCCGTGTGGCTCATGTCACCCCATCGCAACCTGCTCTCAGTACATCCCATCAACCTGTTTCTCTTGCACGGTCTCATTTCACAGCTCTCAAATACAAATGAGCTTCACCCATTTCCAAAACAAGCCCCTGGGCAGTGATGTCCAGAGCTGGGCACAGCACCTGGGCCACCAGAAGCCACACTGGGCATATTGCTCACCTCCCTCCCAGACCCCAGCAAGGAGACACCTCCCTGTCACCCATTGCAAGCCCTGTCCCAAGTGCCTGGAGGTGGCCACCCCATTTTCCAGGGCCTGCAACAGTCTACCTTTGGGTCACCCCACATCATCTCTGGCCCTGGCAGAGGGCAGGGTGAAGTTCCAGCAGTGCAGAGCCAGCCCCCGTCCTGGCCAGGCCACCAGTGATGCACGCTGCAGGCGGAGGCCATGGGCTTGTTTGCCTGCCTTGCTCCCTCACCCCCTCACTTGCCAGGCTCACACGCACGTGGGCTGCAGTGCCTCTCGGGGGCCCTTGCACCATGCCAAGGGAACTTTTCTTATCTTCACAGGAATGAAAACCTTTCTAAATCAAAGTGCTTGGGTGGCTTTGAAGAGTTTCCTCTGGAGGTGAAATCAGGCTGTTTGCAAGCGTGAGCAATCGCTGCTGAAGCTGGAGCTCCTGGTGGGACAGCATCTGGGTTGCTGCTGAGCACTGGACTAGGTCAGTGGTCCTAGGACTACCCCATGCTGGGCACTTTGGTGACCTCAGCACACTTGAGGCCAAGTGAGCCATCCTCCAAGCTGAAGCTTTCCCCTCAGACAAAGCCCACAAGCATAGGGCTTTTCTAATTTTTTTTCTAACTGGCTGTACTGGAAATTGTGAGGCGTGAAAGACAACCAACAAAGGAACGTTTTGGAGGATTATGCAGAGATGCTACAGATGTTCAAAGTGTGCAATAAGGTGCTGCACAAATCCTCAAGTCCCCAGGACCCACAGGGCCCATCTGGAGAGGAAAAATAAATGCAAGGGCCAGTGCAGCAAATGAGTCTGAAGAAAGCCTCAGCTCCCGGAGGAAACCATCCAGACTGGATTGTTTTGCTTTGAGATGCTGGATGAATGGTGGATTTGGAGGGACTAGAAACAATCTTCCTGTGGGCTTGGAGGCAGGCAGACATGCTTATGTGATCTGGGACTCACCAGCACAGGCTGTACCTGCCAGCATGCCCTGGGGAGCAAAGGATGCCTGGGAAGCCAGTGTGCATGTAGATTATTTGTTGTTTGATATTTTCACTTTAATGCTTTTGTCCTAAAATAAATATACAAAAGTTCAGGGCCCTGCAGGTTGTGTCTGTTAGCAAGAGAAACGGATGACTGAGTCAGTTATTGCTTTGGAGCAATCGATGCTATTTGTTTACCAGGATGGGCAAAGTCTAGTCTCCCTGGACACAACTTGCTCACAGCTCCTCAGGAACTTGCCCCAAAGCTGTCTCACCAGGCTGCCCACACAGCCCTGACACCCCTCCTCTTCCTCCTTGGCCTTCCTGCTTGTGGGGAGGGCACACTCACCAGTGTGGTACTGAGTCAACTGGCTGGCAAAGTGCTACATGGGCCAGGGGATCTCCTGGGCTTTGGGGACAGAGGGACTTTGCCAAGGGACAGGAGGAGCGAAGGCTCACGCTGGATCCCAGTCTGGGGTGTAATGGTCAGGGAGAAGGGGAAGCAGGATGTGCTGTTTCCTCTGTGCCAGCAATGTCTTCATCATCCTGGCCACAAGCAGGGAGCGTACAGAGCACGGTGATGCTCACTGTGTGCATCCCATCCCCAGTATGTCACCCACCACATCCCAGGTCCAGCTGTTCCCCACACCAGCACAGCCACCCTGGCACAGCCATCATCCTCACATGCCTCAGCACCACGTGAAGATCCTGATGCAAGGATCCCACACTCCAGGCCTCCAGACCTCATAGTTCAGGCTTGTTCCCTCCTTAGGGACATGCTCTTTCTGCAAGGCGCTGGATCAGGGCCCCTGCAGCCATTGCTAAGAACTGCATCCCCCTGTCAGAGGGTCTCGGTTGGCCTGTTCAGCAGAGCCCAGCTTGTTTGTCATTTGTCTGGCCCTGTATTCCCCTTGGAGTCTCACTAGAGTGTCTCTGGATTTTGCCCTGAGAGAGTGTTGGCTCTGGGATATTGCAGAGCAAACAAAGAGCAGAGATAAAGGGTCCGCATCATCCCATCAGAGCAAACACAATTCTTTAACCTCCATCCCAATGACTCTGAAGGCCACACAGGTCCACCACTGCTGTCACCTCCCACCCCAACCCCTTGCTGGCCCCAAGCCTCTGCTTGTGCTCCTGCCTGGTGGTGCAGGGAGGCCACGTGCCAGTTCCAGCAGGCAGCACACTGACTGACCTCACACGAAATACTGTCTGCATGGCCTCAGAGCTTCTCCATTCTCAGCTTATGGTGCCCTGGTCACACTCATTCATTAGATCCCAGTGGTGGGGCTGCCTGTTCCTGCCCTCTGTGTCCACAGTGATCTTGTTTTTACCTTGCTGATGCTCATGGCACCATGAAGTTCTGTCCACCTCCTTTCTCCTTCACTGTCTCCATCCACTGACCATGCCTTGGGCCCCCACCTCTTACTCTGTCCCTGCCATCTCCTGACAAGTCCATGCTGACCCTAAGCTCTCCATCTTCTGGTGTCCCTGTGCATGGCCTCTCTGACCCCACTGCGGTCCCTGCCCCACAGCTGGTACCCAGCACCCTCCCTGCCATGATGCCTGCCCCTGATGAAACCCTGAGTCCTACAGAAGCACCCTTGGCAGCACAGCTGGCCAGCGGTCCCCGAGACATGCCTGCCCTGCCAGAAGCAGGGGTGAGGGCAGCCCAGCCTCTTCTTTTCTCTGTGCACAGAGCAGCTCCTCTCCTGCCCAGCCCAATCTCCTTGGGCAAGTCAGAGCGTGAGCCGAGTTTCCTGCTGTTGTGTCTCCCATCCCCTGTATAAGTCATGCCGGGCAGGGCAGGTCTGATCTGGTCTCCTCTCCCTGAGTCTCCTCCTGCCTCCCTTAGACTGCAGCCGAAAGGCAGGATCTTGTGGGGAGAGGTTGCGGCTGCCCCAAGAGCCAACAACTCTCATTCTGAGGATGTGGAAACTTCCTTTCACTGGTTCCTGCTCACAGAGACTGGTCTTCAGGGCTAGACCATCTCCCAGTGGCATCTGGAGGCTGGCTGGAGGTGGGTTTACAAGCGGGAGACCATTGGACCCTAACAAAAGAAGGAAACGGGTGTAATTCTTCTGGAGGAGGTATGAACAGCAATCCCCCAGAGGAGGTGAGGCCAGCTTAGAAAGCAGCAGGGACATGGTAGATTCAGCTGATTCCTTGCTAAGATGTGCTTCCAGAGAGCTTCCCTCTTCCTGCTCCTCCCTAGGCCCTCCTCCCTTTGGGCCACACCTGCCAAGATCCTCAGCAGCTCCTGCACTAGCAGGACATGAACCCACCAGTGTCCTGGGCAGGGCTTGGCTGAGGGTGCATGATCCTAGAACTACACCCTGCCATGTCCATCTGTAGAGGTGGGAAGATAGCAAAGGAGGCCAAAGGATCCCCACACATACACCTCTTGCATAGCACAGCTGACTGCTTCCTACCCAGGAGCCCCTGTGCTAAGATTCACGATCAAGAATTGGAGTCTATGGGGGAATAAGCAGAGTGCCAGAGGCAGGGAATGGGAGGGAGGCCACCACAGCCCAAGTGCCTGCCGTGGGGCAGGAGCTGCCCCTCGGGGGTGGCTCACAGCCTGGGGAAGCTGATCATCCACATGGGATTCTGACAGTCTGGGAGGCTCCTCTCAAGTCTGAATCCCAAGGTGAGCTCAGGCTTTGAGCACCAAAGCTCAGCTCACCAGCAGGGTTTCATTTCTGGTGCTCTACTGTTTCTACTTGAAGAAATCTCTGGTGCTGCAGAGGATGGGTGGAGATTGGAGAAAACTTCCTGTTCTCTGCAGAAGTCTGCCTGAACTCTGAAGCAAGAAATTGATTAATCATTGCTTGAATAATTGCAGGGCATCATGGACAATCTGTTCCCAATGGCCTGTGAAGAGAAGGGATGAGGTGGACATTGGGCCAGGGGAGGTCACTCACCCCAGCCCATTTGCACATCAGCCTCAGAGTTGCTCCCAGAAGCTGGATTAAATGGTTTCTTGTTAAAAAAAAGAGATCTAATCTCTTCACAAAAGCTTGAGCAATGCTGTGAGCCCATCATCTCCCTGAGAAAAGCTCTTCCAATCTTCAAATACTTTCACCACTAGGACACTGGCTTTCAATTCAAGGCTGAATCTGCCTCTCTTTAGCTCCAGCCCTGCTCGGTTACACCTTTCTGTGGGAGTTAACGCTTTCCCACTATCTTTTCCACGTGGGAGGACATAAGCCAGGTCCTCAGATCACCTGACAATGTACTTTTTAACGAGCATCACCTCTTTAGACCAAGCTTTCTAGCCTGTGGTCAGGTCTGTGGTGCTCCTTCAGGGTCTCCTGGTATTTCCCTGCCTTCCTCTGAGCACGGGTTCCAGACACAGCTCTTCAGCCGTGAGCTATATACCAGTGCTCCCCTTTCAGCCATGCACAGCAGGGTGCACCAAGTTCATTTTGGGGTGCCTGTTCCTGCTAATTCCTCTTCTGTGGGCAAATCTGCATCATTGGATGAGGCAGGTACTCCTGGGAGGGCTTCAGACGACCTCCCTTGGTTGCTGATGAAAAGCCAGTGTTCATATCTCCACTTGCATAGACATGCCTAGAGTCACTGCTTTCCAAGATCTAGCCTGTGGAATTAGCATGCAAGCTTCATTTCCAGATATATTCCTGTGTTTATCTGCATGCAAACGCACCCTGACCATTTAACCAGGTGATTCAGCATGAAACCCTCCTCGTTCCTTTCTGTCTCATCACCCTCAGTGCCATTTTCCAGCCTTACCAGCAAAGATTTCATATCTTCATCTACAGCGTTGATAAAAAATGTTTAATAGCAGTGGACGAAGAACAGGTCCCCAGGGGGAGGTAGGTAGAACTAGCACTACTTACTGATATCTCCCCATTAGCAACTACCTCTGAGAGCTGCCAGGGAAGCATTTTTAATCCATCTAATATGTGCCCTGTTAATTCCTTATAATGCAAGTTTTAATCAAAATGTCAGGTGGAAGTAAGTCAAAATGCCTCGGAGAGATCTGGGTGTACTATATCAACACAATTGCCTTTCTCAACCAGACCGGTAATCCTGTCAGAAAAAGACAACAGGTTTGTGTGACAAGCCCCACCAGCCCTGCCACCACGCTGGCTGCAGCTCCTGATTCTGGGGACCTCGTATCACCATTTATTCCTTGACTCAGGGCCCACGTGTGGACCAAAAACCCACCGGAGACCCACAAACCCCCTGAGTAATACCCTCACCCACTTCTCCTAGCTTATAACCTGTGTTTCCTCCTCATTTGAAGTTATATTTTGGGGATGATGGTCCCTGAGAAAGGGGATGAGTTTTCAAGGCTGGACGAGAATGTCTTTGATGCTCAGCCCCAAGGGTCCATCCCAGGAGGAGCTTGCAGCATCGCCACGGTGAAGCCCGTGCAGCCCTGAGATGTGAGGTGGGCTGAGCGCCGTGGGAGGACCAGAGCTCAGGGGCTTCCCTGGCTTGCAGGATCTTTCATCCTCCGTCACCACAAAGCCCGGCCAGATCTGCATTTGCAGCAGCCCACAGAATCTGCCTCTGTTGTCTTATTTTTGTTATTTTTGAGAGGATATTTTAGCGCTGAGCACATTCCCTCCTGTTGCCATGGCAGCCGTGACAGGGGTTATATACCGTGAGAAAAATAGCAAAATTAATGAGTGAGTGAAAGTGCAGCCGAGAGAAAAACAAGGTTAAAAAAAGAGTTAAAACAGTAATAAAACCAATCTCCCAATAATTTGGCAGTGAGCGTCCCACAGGCTAGCCAGGCAATGATCATCTGAGCTTCTCAGCCCCTCCATCGATCCTGGCATGGGGGTTCCTTCAGCTGCCCACATCCCGTGGCCAGCGCATCTCCCGGCTCCCGGTCCCTGGGATGAGCTTTCCCACAGCATCCCGCTTAACGCTCCGGATCGGGATGAAACCACCCGGCCCCTTCCCCCGCGAACCTGCAGCCCTTCATTACGCGGCAGGCATGCGGAGGAGCAGCTCTTTAATGTGCTCATTTCCTTGCATTTGGGTTTTGAGAATCTTTTTGTTTTTAATTGTAGAAACAAGCGAATTGTCAGAACATCTGTGTTATTAGCATTTGCTGCCCAAATCCACGCTGCTGCTTCTCCTGCGGAGCCCAGAGCTGATGAGAGAGAGAACAGAAGAGCCTTTGAACTCCTTGCAGCAGACGGCAGCCAGGTTGCTGCGTGTGTGTGTTGGGGAGGGGGTATTTATTCTCTTGTAAGGTTCATTTGCTCTCCGTGTTTCCCTTTCTTCTTACTTTCCCAGAGATTTAGCTGGATGCTCTTCCCTTGCAGGCTTTGTTCTTCTGACAAGGGCCCAATGGCACCACAAAGCAGCTGTCTCTGCATTATGCCAGAACATCCCGGCACGGGGTACCCTCTGTGTGGGTCAAGCCAGCACCTCCAGCAGCATCTCCAGGGATGGTGGCACTGCCAGTGCCAGTGGGCAGATGAGTGGGAAGGATCTGGAGGGACTCACAAAATAACTCTGCAGCCAAAGCTGCAGTTTGATGGTTTCCCATTGCTCAGACTGGTCCTGCTGCCTGGGAAATGGCAAAACCAAGGTAAGGACCAGTGACTCATCCTGTAACACCAGGGAAGGGCAATGCCAGCATCAGGCTTTCCTTGCTGTCCAAGGGCACGCTGGGAGAAGCTTGGCTACTTCTGAAGGCAGCAGGCAGATGAGGAAGGTAGAGACAGGCAAATTACCCCGGGATAGAGGCCTCTGGTGGCCTGGGCATGTGTCCTGCCAGCTCTGCTGGCCATCGGGTACTGCTAGCATTGCAGAGGGCTTTGCCAGGCAGCTCCTCTGGACTGCAGAAAGGTGGTTTATGAAGCTGGGACAGTTTTTTCACCTACGCTTTTAAAAGCCTGGACCTGCCTCTCAGAAACATGCTTGAGCAGGGGTTCCAGACAGCAGGTACCACCCAAACAAGCAGCATCTAGTACATGGTGTGCGTGTGTACGCAGCTTTCCCGGCTGCTCCCAGTGACTACCTGTGCCTCTTGCGAAAGAGAAACCTTTGGTCACCCTTGATCTCTTCAGTCTGCCTTTACTGCTCCAGACAGCTTTGGGTCCACGGGGTCATTTCCTCAGTTCTTCCCTTTGCTACAGCTCTCCATACCTCTAAGGAGGTTGATAAATTAAATCTCACATTGTCTCTGGAGGGTTTAATTCCCTTGCTGTCCAGATCCCTGGCTTATGCCGTATCAGGAGGGTAAACCCTGACAAACTCCACAGCTCCTTTCCCTGCCCTTCCATGGTGGGCTTTGACCTTCCCTGAGTTCTCACTTCACATCTTCTGCTAAACTAGCTTCATGAGAATTGACACTCAGAAAAAAAAAAACAAACAAAGAAACAAACACACAGACCTGGAGAAGCTGACATCTCTGCACGAGCAGAGATGGCCTTGCTACAGGAAAGGCTCGGAGGAGAGCAAGATTTTCCACCCAGAGGGGATGACTCTCCAGCCCCTTTCTCCTGCCCATCAGGAAGAAGCCCTGTCAGGGAGTGAGCTTCCATCTTTCAGGGGGGAAAGTGGGGTGATTTGGGCTGAGCCAGAGCTCCTCCGAGCAGGCCAGAGTAGCCTCTAGATGGTGCAGTCATCGCAGCTGAGCTGAGCATGTGTGCGGCGAAGGGAGCTGCGCAACAGGTTGGCGTAACTCAGCGGGAAGCGATGCTCCCATCCTCACGCTGCAGCGCAAGCAGAAAGGACTTTCCAGCATCCTGGCCAGAAATCTGCACTGCAACTGGCTGAGAAGGAGGGTGCTGCTTGGTGAAGGGGCCCTGCAGCCCCATGAGGTGCCCAGACCCCATAAGGTGCTGAGAGCCACCCTGGAATCTTGATACGAGAGTGCTGGGGCCTTTGGCAGGGCCAGGCTGCAGATCCAGCCCGCTGGCAGGGAGCACCGGCTCTCCTTGCAGGAACACAGAGGCCAGTGGAGGCATCGAGGGAAGGGGCACCCCTGGAGCATGCTGTCCCCAGGCCCTCCTGGGACTTGCGCCCTCTCATCCCAGGTCCCACGGGGACCTGTGGCCAAGTGAGGACGCATGTGAGGCAGCACAGCTTTTGAAGGCATCGCAAGGGCAGCTGGGAGCTTGCAGGTGCTTTTAGGAGCTCGCAGGTGCTCTCTGCTCCCGAGTCCTGACACCCTGCAATAAAACCATGATTCACCAAGGTGTGACAGGAAGGGACAGTGGCTTTTCCAGGCCTTGATGCCTCGCCCAGGCAGGGCTGCAGAAACCATTGTGTGCAACCTGATAGGAGCTCTGCTCAGCTGGGGGGATCTGAGGAGGTTCGGGCCCTTAGCACAGCGGGGTGAGCTGCTGACAGAGACTGCTGAGCTGCCGACAGAGCCCCCTTTCCCCGTGCTGCGGGGGTGTGAAAAATAAATGAATGAATGAACGAGTGAATGAATGAATGAATGAATAAACAAGAGCACCGGGAGGGGAGCGTAAAGGGGAGCCCCATCCCACACGTGAGTGAAGGGGTCGCCGAGGTGAGGGGGTCCCGGAAGGTTGCGGGGTCCTCCTTCTTCCACCCACCCACCCACCCACACGGTGGGTTTAGCGCGGTGCGACCGGCACCGGGCGGTGCGACGGGAGGGTGGCTCTCCCCGGCAGCCGATGCCCGGCTCATTCCGCCCCGACTGTGCTCGGGATCTGATAAGGAGCCGGAGCTCCACCTCCCCGTGGTGGCGGCGAGAGGCGGAGGCAGCGGGGGGGGGGAGGGACGTACTGGGAGGCGGTGGGAGGGGGTGGGATGTGGGTGGGAGCGACTGGGAGGGGGTTAGGTCTAACTGGGAGGCACCGGGAGGGGGTTAGGTCTAACTGGGAG
>JAAGNO010020793.1:108883-136363 GCA_033439905.1 Ceryle rudis | reverse complement strand
CACAGGCCGCAGCACCGTCAGCTGGGAACGAGCCCAGCGTGTTTCGCGGCGAAGCAAAGGCTCCACACGTCGCACTGCCTGGAAGCGTCCCGGAAGAAGGGGCCAGGTAGAAAAAGAGGATGCTGGGGCGTGTCCTTGGAAGGACAAGCTGTAGCACAGGCGGCTCCCCGAGGACGCGCTTGCTATCCACGCTGATGTGCTCTCAAGGTATCAGTCCGTAGGGAACCAGGCTGTGCCGATTTGATTTCTTAGGAAACTGCCTTTTTTTGAGGGAATGAATGTGTAGTCATCAGAGTGTACGGTAACAGAGGAGGAACTGGTAGTTCCCAGCATCTCTGGCATCGGGCCATCCTTGGCTTTTATTTAGCTATTTTTTTCCTCTTTCTGCTGCAGCTTCTTTTTCTTTCTTTCAACATGGAAAAGAGGGGGAAAAAACAGCCAACTGTGACTTGTGATTCAGCTGACAGACAGTGTGTGATTGAAACTGCAGCTAGGTTGATTCCAAAGGAAAAAAAAAGGCATCTTAAAATAACACTGTCACTATTCAGGGACAGCATTTTCTTTATGGAAATGTCTTATCTGAGACTGTTGTCAATGTCACCGTTCACTTGGGGCCTAATTGTTCTGCCACTACTTTGTGTGAAATGACTTCTCACTGGTGAGGATCACGTGTGAGAATCAGCATTTTCCAAGTAACAACGTGTGAACTGGAAGGTGAGGCTGAGAAGCAGGGGGAGCAGCTTTAGCCTTTTCTGTTAATCCTGCATAGGTGGCACATGGTGGTTTGCCTTCACTTCTGTTTACTTCTGCTAAAAGTTTTCAACCTGGATTTTAAAACCTGAGCTGAGGGCAACCGAGTGAAGTGCCTGCTTCTCACATCAGGAAAATTAAATCACATTTCTCACGCAGCCGTTCAGCATGCCCATTGTCTTTATTCTTACCCTTTTCACAGCTTAATAAAAACATCACAGCTGCAGAGGAAGTGCTTCAGGAGCCACAGAATCATAGAATGGTGGGGGTTGGGAGGGACCTCTGGAGATGATCGAGTCCAACTCCTCTGCCAGAGCAGCAACACCCAGGGCAGGCCCCATAGGAATGCATCCAGATGGGTCTTGAAAGTCTCCAGAGGAGACTCCACAACCTCCCTGGGCAGCCTGTTCCAGGCTCCGTCACCCTCACGGTGAAGAAGTTTCTCCTCATGTTGAGGTGGAACTTCCCGTGTTCCAGTTTGTGACCTTTCCCCCTCATCCTATCACAGGGCACCACGGAAAACAGACTGGCCCCTTCTGTTTGACACAAGATCCCCCGAGTCTCCTCTTTTCCAGACTAAACAACCCCAGGGCTCTCAGCCTTTCCTCATCAGAGAGATGCTCCAGTAGCCTCCGTTGGACTCTCTCTACTATTTCCCTGTCCCTCTTGAACTGGGGAGCCCAGAACTGAATAAAATACTCCAGACGTGGTCTCACTAGTGCGGAGTAGAGGTGCAAGTCCCTCACAAGTGAGTCCATCACAAGCATGGCGTTACAGCAGTGTTAGCGCCGGGGTCTGCAGAGGTGTCAGAGCCCCTCTGCGCAGTATGAAGGGCACGGTGAAAGCACAGATTTAAAAACGGATGGCAGAAACCATAGCATGTCTGCCTGCCAGCTGAGAGCAGTACCAGCCCAACACTAGTTTACAGCCTGCTGGAGACAGGTCCCCCTTGAAAAGCAGGGGCTTTACCACTACGTTGGAGCCAGTAACGCAAGAAGCCTGAGATAAGCGACAGCAGCTAGTTCTGCCTGGTAAAAGGGCAGCAAGGTTAATGGAATTGCAAAGTTACGCATTTACTGAATGATCTTAAACTTCAGCAAGGCAAAAGTGGGATATTTACAGGGCTGGCCGTTTACATACACGTCCGTGTGCACACACAAATCCACGCCGGCCGTTAGGGAAAGGCAAAGGAGGACCGCAGGCGCAGAGGGTCAGCGGGCAGAGCCTCGAGCCCGGCCAGGGCACGCTCAAGTGGCAGAGTCAAAGACACGACAGATTTTGCCAGCAGTAGTGGATACGCTTAACGTGTTGAAGAGCTTAACGGCCTATTGAAATTAAACTGCAAATGTCTCGTGCCAAAGCCTGCGTCTGCCAGCAGCCCTGTCAGCTGCCTTCCAAGCTGCTGGTTTGCCTGCCTTCCCTGGTATCCACCAGAGCACAGGCCTGCCCGGTAATTCCCTCACCAAAGTATTACCTTGCCGTCAACCCGGGACCAAATGTTGAGGGAGATGAGTGCCTGTGAGCACGGTTCTGCCTGTGTTCAGATAGAGACAGAGATATTCCCGCCCCCTTTCTAATCCTTGCAATGAGGCACAGTAAAATTCGGAACTTTTTTTTCCTACTGCATTTTTTTTTTAAATGTTCAGGTGATACATAAGTTTTTAAGGGACTGCAATAGGAGTAGTTATTCTTGCAAAGTGTTTGATTTATTACGCATCCTGAGTAAGAAGGAAGTAGCCCTAAAACTAAAGCACTCACTTCTCCTTTTTAACACCATGTTAATTCCTCTGAAGGAATATCTGGACTTTAAAATTTAATGTCAAAAGTCTGAGAGCAAGACCTGTTTCAGAGAACTTACTAGCCAAGGACTGAAGACGCATTCTCCCTCCCACCCTTTTTTTTTAGAAAAAAACCCACTATAAAATGATACTATTTAAAATTACAATGGTTTTTACTTCAAAAAATAATATAATTTGTACAAACTGAGGTGCTACAGAAAGAAACTTTGTCTCCTTCAGAGGATCTCAATTCAGTTGATTCAAACATGGAAAAAAAGGATTTCTACATAGATTCTGGAAGAGAGGTTGCCTTGGCCTCATTTTCACTCCTTTCTACCCCACTTGCAATGATTAGGTCATACAGAGAAGAGTTTGCGTTTCATCCTTGTGAAAAGCCATTATTTTGCCTGGGAAAAAAATCCAATGTTTCACATTTTCCCAATTTCTTGCCTACATTTCCTAAGAACGTGCCCATGTTCCAAAAGCCCACCAAAACTTCTGACAGTTCTTCTGGTTCTCATTAGCACTTGAGTTAGGAATTACAATTGCAATTTGAGTGAGCCAGTTTTTCAGCACTTCGATCCAGATTTTGCGGGTGTAAACACAGGGCTGACTGAACTGGGGAAGCACTCCGTACAGGACCTACTGGCCGCTCTGCTATTTCCCTCTGCTATTTCCCTCAAGCAAAAGCTGGCCTCTCCCCCTCCCGTCCTTGTGCGCTCACCAGCCCGGAGCAGCCAGCTCGCGGGGGCAGGAGCGCACGAAAGGCACTGCAGTCCTTTGAGACCCTACCTCTGTGCGCCCCAGGAGGGGACACAGGCCCCACCTGGAGGCACAGTTCCCAGAGGCAGTGTCGCCCCACCGTCACCGCACTGTGCCGGAGGAGGGTGAGGGCAGGGCAGGAGCTCTTGCGCCTCTTTCCTCCTCTTGAGGATTTCTTGTCAGTTGCCAGTGTTGCTATTACAGAGGAAGAACAGGCAGTGTATTTCCTTACTGTCACTATCAAGTCTGCAGTGATTTATTCCAGAGTCTGTAACTGAATTAAAATCTTAATTAAGCTTTGGCCACTTTTTTCTTCTTTTTAATTAGTTATGGCCAAATCAGTTGTCTGTGGGAATGAGTAAGAAAAAGATACAAGAGCTGAAACATTTTTTTTTCTGATCTGTACTTGTAGTAGTGAAGCCTTAGTGAGAATATCCTCTCAAAGAGATACCAAAGGGTTTTTTCTTTTTTATTAAAGTTAAGCAATTATTCCTCCCAAAAGCTTTGAGCCTGCTACGCAGTTACATCCTGTGGCTTTTACGCAGGGAATTCCTGATTCGGTCCCATCCCACTGAGCCCCACAGTGCCAGCTGGTGACCTGTGCCTTGGGTGGGGAACACACACAAGCAGACGCGTCCCGGTGACGGCGTTCCCCTTCCGGGGACACCGGCCGTCTGGTGGTGCAGACTGCCCCTGGCCAGAGGAGCGACACGGCGCCAGCGCCCACTCCTGACCCACAGACAGGTACCTCTTCCCCTGCTTGCCCTCAGAGACTGCCAAGACCCACGGCATGTTTCTGGTGGGGAGAAAATGACTGCCTGTGCACCCCTGTTAAACCCGGTGCTGCTATTTCATCTCCTCTCCATTTCCACTCACCGGTTAAGACAGAATGCACACTTTCATTCACCAGAAGTTTAAGCAAGAGAGCGTGAAGGAGTGCAGCTACAACTGGATTTCGCACTGAGGCCCCGATGAGAACAAGAAGTCACACACAAAGTAACATCCCCGGGTACCCTGATTTAAAAAGCTTGCAACCACCGTGGTGTGGTGCTTGGGGAAGGGGCTCAGCAGCCAGATGAAAAGCCAACAGCCATCTCTGCCGACTTCCCAGGGTGAAGGTAACACACTGAAGGGAGTGCTGTTGTACAGGAAACCTCAATAATTCACATCAGTACTTTATTCTAGAGTGTTTCCTGAAGTTCATTTCACACCTGGATTCTACAGTTTTTATTGACTTTCCTAAGACACCAGGAGATGACGCACGGCAGCAGTGAGTTTTGATGCCTATATTAAACACACTGCTTCCACCCAGAACAGTGGAACATACTGAAATGGAGAGTTAGTGGTAGATTTGGCCTGTGGTGCACCACAGACATCTGTCCTGGCTTTGCAGATGCAACTACAATCTTTAGCAGGTTCGGCATAGAAAGTGAGCTCAGCTGCCCCTCCCCACGCTTCCCCAGTGCATCACTTCTCCTTCCTGCTCGTGTTTCACCCACGGCAAATATTGAACAGATTACAGGGATTTCCACAAGCAATTTAGACGTTTGTACTAAACTCTCCTAAAATATCAAACGCTGCCATCAGTGAAGTGTAAACCTGCAACTCAGAGCAGTGAAAGGGTCTTCACCTGGTCTGCTTTCAGAGCTACCCGTCCATTTTACTCTTGCCTCAGCCGGCCTCTTCAAAGGCTTTGTGGCAAAGTGTAAGCAGGCTGTTTTCGGGGAGAGTCCAGCTGTGCTAGTGTGCTCATGGGCAGGGTGGAACCCTCCCCAGCTTTCAGCCTTCCAAGGTCAGGATCCAGCCAAAGCTCTTCACCTGGTCTGTGCTGTGTAGGGGTAGGACTTCAAGTTAAATTCTTACGTTTCCTTACTTCTTAAGTCTTGTTTGTTACAAAAGCCAGTTCTGCAGTTTCCTCAGAGTTTATACAAAATACATTAAGTGTTAATGAGCCTTAGGAGGAAACTCTCAGACCTCCTAAGTCGCTGTTCTGTGCCTCACCCTATGGAAACATGAGGCACTCCTCCTGCTTGAATCAGCTACTTACTGAGAAGCATCTTTTTAAAAGCCTGTCTCTTGTAGTCAGAACTAAACCCGCTTTTTCTCCATTAACCTCATCATTTGAGTTTAATCTGTGCTCTCCGGGAGAGAAGGAGCTCTGGCATGCAACTGGCTTAGTGTCCGAGTGGCAGACTTCCCAACACGCGAGCCCATCCCCGGTCTGACAGCTTACTCCAGTTAAGGCTGGCACTTTGTCCTTAACTCATCCTCTCGTGCATAGGTACCGCAGCACATACGGTGCCTACCGTCATGTGCTGGTCCGGGACCGCTGCTGTACCTCTGCATGGGAGAGGAGGGATGTGAGAGGGCTGGGAGTGCTTCTGGCCCTGCTCCAACCCGATTTTGTATCCGAGTGTGTGCACCAAGCTCCACGGACACCCGTCCCATAGGCACCTGTGGAGGAGAAGCAGCCAACCCCATAACGTCAGGCCAGGCTGAAGGAGAAAGTGCTTCTTCACTAGCTAATGCGGCCATTCCAGTGCAACAGGACTGAGATGTTCAAAGGGCTGTACGGGACCAGAAGCCTTTCAGTGGGACTTGGAGACTTGAAGTTCTTCTGTAAATGTCTTGCTTAACATTTGCATGTTGACATTTTCTACTTAAGGGGCCTTTTGGCATCTTTTGCATTAATTTATAATGCCGTGATGGTTGGGTTGCAAGCACTGCAGGAAGACGTGTTTATATTGAAGAGATTTTGCTTTGAAATCAGATTTGATTCAAAGCAGAGATGGACCACATTGCAAAGTCTCATGGTAGTTTTTGGTCCACCTTTTTTTTAATTATTATTATTATTATTATTTATTATTTTGTTTGTTTAGTTTTGTATTGTTTGGATAGATTTTACAGATGCATTTCCTAACGAGATTTTCCTGTGTTTTCACGTTTCACGTTTTAATGCAGATTTATAGGACACTGACAATATTTTGTACACCTTCCCACGTTAATGGTGTCTTGATGTCATCCCATTGATATTAATGGGATCAGTTAAGGAAAAAACCCACCTCACTGATGGCAGCTTCTGTTTAGCTGAAGGGTATTGTTCTTACCATTCTTGGAGTTTACACCTTTAAAACCTCCCCTGGTTTGCAGAGGTATAATTAGAAGCGATGGTTTTTAGACAAGCAAAGTGGGGACTTAATAGGGCTGTTTATTTCAGTAAGGCCCTTCCACCCGCAAATGATAGACCGGCTTGATTAAATTCTGTTAGAACTGGAACAAGATCCCTGGGTCTTTTTACAATTATAAAAATCATTCAGCTTCCATCAGCCTTCCGCTAACTGCCGTTAAATATACGTAAGCCACGTTAAGAGGGTCGTTACTAATTTAAGTACGCTTGTTTGAAAACACAATTTGAGATATTCAACTGATTGCAAGAATTAAACCTGTGTTTTAGTTTTGCAAGAGAATTTTTATTTGTAAGTTTCTAGTTTAACAGCGTAGGCTTTTGCTTTATTACGGTTTCAGCTAGAAATAGCTGTCATCCTCATCAGCGATAGGATTGAAAGAAGGCACCAATCTACCTGTACTGTAATTAAATTCATGCTTAAGTATGTGTGTGTCTCCGGCTTTAGAAGGTAATTGTGCACACCTCATTGCTTTTTACTTCTAAATGTTGCTGTGGTCATTTACCAGGTAATTTCAGAGACGAGTTCTAAATTACCAGTGATTTCATAGAGTTTAAAATATTCATACCTAGCTAGCAATGACTGAGCATTTCCTCCTCCCCTCCCAAACAGCAAATTAAACATTCATGAAAAAGACCTAAAACAATGGGGGGAAAAAAGTGCGTACTTTGAAGCGCTCTCAGGCAGCAAATTATCAGTTTACTCTGCTGTATAATAAACAAGGCATCACCATAGCAACAGCCACATCACTTCATTTTTATGTAACAAATGACAAACCCCATCTCCTTTCCTAAATTCACCAATTGGATTTATCACAGGATTTTTACAGCTTACCTAAATTTAAACATACTGTACCATTTCCCTACTCTTTAAACAAGGGTCTTTCTGAGGTGACTGTCAGTTTTGTTTTTACTGTTTCAAAACATTCAATACCTTAGGCAGCAATCTTGAAATAGACTACGAGGATGATCATCATTTCTTTCAAGTCCCTTAGAACTATTTTCTCCTTCCCTCACTGACATTTCTAAGTGTCGCTTCATGCAGGGAGAAAGGAGCAAGCTCGGAGCAGACAGCACCCCGAGGTGCATCACCAGCAGGCCAGTTTAAGTATTAGCCAAGTATTCAAAGGCCAATTCCTCGATTAAGCGGAGGCGCTTCCTTGCTTAATGACAAAGCTAAGAGCTCGATCACCACTTCTACGTGGCAATGTATAGCGCTAGACTGTAAGTGAAGAACCAGATGTTCGCTCTCTCCACAGCTCTTTAAAGTTAGTTTTGCATTCTGAAATGGTCCTCAAGTGTGTTTCCCCCACCATGTGTTAAAAAAAAAAAAACAAAAAAAACCAAAAAAAACCCAAAAAACAAGCTTAAAAAACCCCCAGAAGTTTCTGATAAAGCAGCAAACATATTTCTGTGTTGTGGGCTATTTTTTTTTTCAGTCTGCTACTAGTTTTTAAATATCAAGTAGAGCATATGATTAACAAAGAACATATGGAAAGAAAGAAAAAGCAAATCTTGAATTCAAGTATCGTATTCTTAGTAGAAAAGATTCCACGGTGTGAAAGTGGTCATACAGAACAACCTCCCAAAAATGTACTTATTACCTATAAAAGTGTCTCAAACTAGCTCTAGTGAGTGTTTGAGACAGCACGAAACGTACAGAAGAGATGCCAACAAGTGCTTCTGGGGAGTGGACCCGTTCAGTTCACCTCTGAGAGCACGTCTGACAAACTGACCGACACTCAACAGAGCAAGAGCAGCTGCTGCTGCCTTTACACCACCTGCATCACCAGTGGGCTGCGCTCCCCAAGCCGCTCCCTCCAGGGAAGGGCTCCACAAGTGCGGGGCCGCCCTTGCTCCCTGGTTTCAGGCTGGTCCAGGTGGGCAGGGGCCAGTCCGCGCAGGGTGGATGAGAGACCTGAGGCCAGCCCTGTGCCTCCCGCATGCCCCACTGCCCACAGAACCTGCCTATAAATCACAGGCTCTACCCTACAACACTGGATCTCAGTAAAAAGACACGATGAACGGACCGTGCAGCGAACAAGGCACAAGTAGAACTGCTGATGCTCCAGCATCTGCTTTCGCTGAGATGGTCTACTGCAAGGTCAGCTGAATTTCAGGGATTGCTTACAAGTAAGAGAGACTGCCATCAGTTCTGGCACTGTGCAGGCACATGCAAAGGTTAGTCCTTCTTCAGAGCCTCGGTAGGAACTGTGTGCCGCTCAGAGGTGGCTGCTGAGCCCCTCTGCAGGGGCTGGTGTGCTCTTATCTTAATGCAGGTTAGGCTGGGTAAGGCACATTATTTTTCTTGACAGACTGACATTAAACTCATTTAATTAAACTAATTTTTAAGCCAGATAATTATCTTTTAAATTCCTAGCAGACAGTTCAGTTTAAGAACTCTTTCATTTGTGTATCTGCTCTTTATATTTTGTACCTACCTGCTTAGGACAAACTGATCCAGACTACTCTCAGCTAAGAGTGTGCACTAAAGTTCTTCTTCTTGGGTTCAACAAAACTGGTCTTAAAAAAATATAGGAGAGTGAGGAAATCTTTACTTTTTGTTCAGTCTTTTAAATGACCAGACTCTCTTCATCTGGACAAGGTTGCTGCAGAGCAGTTTACCTCACGACGCAGAGGCAGCCGTACTGGGGAAAAAGAGACTGTAAATATCAGAGGGGTGCTCAGGATGCTGCCGTCAGTCTGTGTCCAGAGACAGGCATGGGCAGAGCTGGACCACGACGCCTTCTCTGGCTTTGTCAGGAGTTTCCCTTGTCTGACAGACAGATGGAGAGGTGGGGGTCAGAGGCCTTCT
This sequence comes from Ceryle rudis, assembly GCA_033439905.1. Classification (NCBI taxonomy): domain Eukaryota; kingdom Metazoa; phylum Chordata; class Aves; order Coraciiformes; family Cerylidae; genus Ceryle; species Ceryle rudis. Next base: position 127,074 of record JAAGNO010020793.1, on the reverse strand, counting down.
CCTGAGGCTGCCTCCGCCTGGCCGGGCAGCCAGGGCAGGCCGAGGCGGGAGGCGGCAGTGGGCTCAGCTTCGCGGCTGCCGCGAAAGCTCGGCAGCGGTGCATCGCCCGCTGCTGCAAGGCGGGTCCTGGTAAAGCTTCGGCCTGCGCAAAATGCTCCCATTTCCCAGGAATACCCCAGTAGTTACTGTGCTGCTGGCCACTCTGACTCCCAACAGGGAGCCCTTTATGGTTATGATGACAAAGAAGATGGCAGACATTTAAAAACCCGTACCAGCTGAGAATGCTCACCTCCCCCTTTATTTGTGGAAAGAAACCCTCAGAGGCTATCTCACACCTAAGTTTTTTTGACCAGCAGATGACTCTGAATAAAAAGCAAACCGATAAACCAGCACGGTGACATCTGCATTCCTCTGTGCAATCAATATGGGGAATCACTCAATACTCGCTGACAGACTGAAGGCATCACTCATCCCAGACTCTCTCTGACCAAACTGAAACGCGATGCAATGGAAAAAGACCAGCACCAATCCCAAACCGTCCCTCGGGCTGCAGTAGCTTTTCCTCCTAAGGCTTGACAGTTTGTCTCTCCTTTAGAACACAAGGGTAGGGAGAATTCCCTTGACTACCACAACAGGATGAAGCAGCTCTTATTTATAGAGAGAGACTCCAACAGTACACGGCTGATTTCATCAGCGGTTGACGTGAGGGGCATCAGTGCAGGTGTTGGTGCTCACCAGTGTGCCTCCCTCCCCGAGACCCATTAGCACCAGCAGCGAGCAGGGAGCTCTGGGTACCGTCCTTACTGTCTCTCTTCCTCCTCCCTCTGCTTGCTTTTTCTTTTTTTTTTTTTTTTTTTTAGTGCACTTCCAGATAAATGCCAGTCATTTGGCCAGGGCTAACTCACAGAAGGTACAGCAGGCACAGATGGTACTAATGCATAAATGTAATCTAGCAAAAGGATGCCAACACCAACCCAGAAAAGGTTCCAAGTAACTGCAGCGCACTTACAGGAATACAGTGATTGGCAAGGTGAAAGCTGAGATCCGCAAGAGCTGACTGTTCCCAAGTCAACAATAGAAACTCGGCAACAAATGAGCATATTTATTTATTAATTTATAAAATGCACTTAATACCAAGATCTCTGGGCATCTGTATAGTAAAGCCTCACCAAACCCACGCTCATTATACAATTTATACTGATCCAAGCGAAAGAACGGAGAAAGGGAAAGGTGGAAGCTGGAAAAAGAGAACGAACCCCAGCACTGCGCACCCATTCCTGTGTTTCTCGGGAGAGCTCCTAAGAGGAGAGGCCGGCAGCGCCGCGGCGCCTGCACGTGGGGTGATCGCCACAGCCTCTGGGCAGTGGCAGAAGCAAATCCCACGAGTAGTTCTGTAGGACGTGAACACCCCATCCTTCCTCAGGATTCAGAGCATATCAAGACCCATAGCAAATGCTTCTCCCAGCAGTAGCTGGCAGTGCACTCTAGGGGAAAGCGTAAAGGGAAGAGAACAAATGTAGCCTGTGACCGCACAGGACACTTCTAGCTTCTGGAGAACATCTACAGCAGTGATTTCCAATGAGAAAAAAATGTTTCAGGGAATACAGTCTTGACCCCACAGAGCCCAGTCCACAAGGAAGGGAGACTGCAGCTGCTGCAGGGCTCAAGCAGCATCTTTGCAGCGCACACATCCTAGAGGCTGCCAGCACCACTTGTGATGGGCCAACTGCCTGGTAGTCCTGAAAAGGAGCCTGTGATAGACACCACACTGTCATAACACAATCTGAGGACTGGCTTCTGATCTTATTTCCAAGCTGCTCGCTTTAAAGGAGCTGTTCCTGATTCGCAGCAGGACACGAGATCAGAAGCATCAGGAATCAGCACCTGTCACCCTAACGGACTAGTCACCGCAAGCTGAGCGCAGCGGATCGTGGGTCAATAGCTGGAGCTACAGCCAGCAGTGGTGCCAGCAACAATAGCAATAAATTAGCACCGTTTGAAATACGCCTGACACACAATTAATAGACATCTTTGCAAACTGAGAGCAAGGCAGACGGACAGAGATGCGTATGAACATAAATCAGACAGCTTCACAGATTCTCCTCTCTCGTAATCCAGAAGCAGGCCACAGGAGAAAGTTAATTCTGCGGTCATTTAAATTATGATAGTGCAGGAGGGTTTGGCTTCCAGGAAGGATTTAGGCCTTGGTCCAAGGTAGAAGGTTCTGGACCCGCCACTTCCAGCACTGCTCTGAACAGAGAGGGCTTTTTTTTGGGGAGGAGGGATGTCCAAGTATCTGTGAAGTTTATAATTACTAATCCATTTGAATTAAACCAAAAACCTAATGATGTGCTGCGGGGTTTTGCCTGCAGGAAGGAGAGCTGACTCGTTGACGTGTACTCATTGTACCGGGGGAAGCTGACGCGGGCTGAGGGCTGGGGGAATGGCCTGGCATCTGCGTTCTCCACTGGGCCCAGTGGGCAGTGTCACTAGCGCCATGAAGGACCCAGCTATAAGATGCCGCTGCACAGGCTCGGCTGGTGAAGTGACAGCTGGATCACAGTGGCATCTAGAGGGCTGCTACTGCAGCGTGTGCTGTGCTCGCGTGGCAGCGCGAGGCTCCTGCTGGGGTCTGTCCTGCTATCTACAGAGCCATCTCTGTCCAAGCGCTCACCGCTGTGCCGCCGTCCTGCCACGAGAATCCAGTTCAACCCTACATACAGCTTCAGATAGATACACGATTCCCCACAGAACCTAAGTGGATTTTTTTCCTCATAATAACGGTGTGGTAATTCTTTTAAAAATATTTACATCGCATCTTAAATGCTATACAACCAGGGTGACTTCCCTCTTTACAGTTACCGTATGCCAGTCAGATACTGTAAAATCAAATGGGCCAGGTTTTTGGCTGGGGTATGAATGCCATCCTTCTGCTCTGTAACGGGCTGAGACCAGGACCCCTGGGTGACTTACGGACTTTCTGCGTAGAGCATCTGCTTTTTATGTATACGAGCCATCTGAAGATGACAACTTCTCTTCAGAAAAGCCTGGGTTAGAGAAGTTGATGAGGAAAAAGAGACTTCAAAGTATTCCTAAATGAAGATTTTAGGAGAGGCCTGAAGGGGACTTTCCCAAGTTGAGGTCACGATGGAGGGGAAAAGGAGATTGGATTGAATGGTTCTTCTGACGCGGTTTACTTGTTGTTACCTCCGATTTCGGAGAAAGATAAACCGCGTTCTTCTCACCTTGAGCAGTGGCACGGGGGGGAGGAATAAAGAATAATGAAGATGTTTGACTTCAGCTTTAGAGATGCCGTCTCCAGAAACTGTACATTTCTGATATCCTTCGCCTTTTTCAATGAAAAAGGCCCCAAAGTGCCAGGTCTGGATGTTTGTTAGTTGTAGGGGGCTTAAAATTGGGCTCTGCTTCTGATTTTACGAGGCTTGAAATGTGATGAATCTAGCAGCATATTCTCTTTCTTCCTAAAAAGAGGTAGAGGACTCATTTAGGAAGGTACCACAAGGAACTATTTGGCACTAAAGGTCAGGCCTGCTGTTGGTTTGGCTGGAGTCCTCCTGTAGGATAAAAATGGCATCCCCAGTAATACTTATTCTTGACAAGGATTCATCCCAGAAACTTTTAAGAGTTCAAAAAGCCAAGACACTTCTCAGAGAAAACCTCTCTCCTGCTCTCCAGCAGCCCTGCCCCGCCACAGCCACGCACATGGGCCACAGAAATTGAGGAAGGGCTCTCAAAGCTTCCCCTGGAACTGAGTGTTGCAATCCCACCCCTCCGCTTTCTCACCGGAGGAGAGGGAGCTCTGCCAGTGAGAGGTCAGCATATCGCTCCGGGATGACGGGAGCAGCAGTGTCCCGGTTACCGCACCCACGTGAGCGAGCGCGGCACTGGGCTAGGTGTGTGCCGGGACTGCCGCCAGGACAGAGATCACTTTCCCCCTGGCAGTGAGAGCAAGCTTGATCTGCCTTCCAAGCCATAATTAGATCTGAAGGAGAAGAGCCCTCCATTGGCAGGCGCTTGCAATGGGAAAACAAGAACGCGTCCTTCAGGAAAGAAGGGTCAAACCTTGCCAGGCCATGGTGTGTTGCCACGGAGGCAGAAGCGCCGCAAGTGAGGGAGGCTTACTGCCAAGGGGTCAGACGGAGAGCGCACTGGGGCCCTCGCTCCACAGAATCCATACAGAACAACAGGGACTCTCCAGGCCATTTCCACATCCCTTCCTTTTGCATAAGCAATGCTTGCCTTGTATGAGGAAAACAACAAACTCCTGCCCTCTAGAGACAGGAGACCTCCAGCTCTGCTGAATAAAATATTTGCCACAACCTCCTTTTGAAGCAGATGCTACAAATGCATACAGTTTTATTCTCCCCTAAGGCCCACACAACCAGCTCAGCAGCTCGTCGCACTCTTCTTCTCCCAGACCTGGAAGGCCAACTCACAGGAGAGGCAGCTTGTCACAACCACTCTTTTTCAAGGCAGTAGTTATTTGGAGAACTGCTGAATAAAGCAGTCACAGAAAACTTGGCAAAGGAAGATAAATTCCTCTCTCCCTCATTACCAAAACCTGTCTAGGCAGGACGGCAAACGCTCATGCTCGTTGAGCCCTTTCTTCCTCTCCCTTCTCTGTCTGCCTGCATAGCTGCACACCTCGAGGTGGCCATCTACGCGCCTTCTTGTCCTTCCCTGAGAACCGGTCGGGGCAGGAGCTGCCTCCCTGGTACACAAATGACATAGAGTGACAGGCGCTCGGACACGAGGGGAATACAGATGGCAAGAACAACTGCAGCTCCTGCACTCGCGCACGCGGATGGTCCCCCTACTCCCGAGCAGCCCCAGAGGCCACGGGTCTGTGCAGATGCAGGCGTGGAGCCGTACGCTGCCTGTGCTCTTTGTGTCTGACGGGAGTAGCAGAGTTCAGTGGGGATGGAGCTTTTCAGATGGCTCTGTGGAAGTTACCTGGAACGTCAAAGGTGGAGAAGCAGTGTTGGAAGTCTAGCCCTGCATCTCTGCTCGCAAGCACAGGAGTCTTGGCAGAAGCACCCCTTTCAGTGCCACAGAGCATATTGAGCTACAAAATCCCTTCAGCCCTGGGCTTCACAAGGTTACACCACCGGTAAACACGTACTTTGAAGATTTGGTTCGCTGTAGCAACTGTGCCGAAATGTCCATATGTCCAGTTACAAAATAAGCGCTATTAGTGGGGTGAAAAGCTGTTCTTAATAGCATTTTTCAAAGCCACCAGTGTACTAAAAATACTACAGATAATACCCCTCGACTCCTCACTGCAGCACACCGAGTATTTTCGCTTACATCTAAGCAAAGCGTGTATGAAGCGGATACCAAGCCCTGCCTGATGCCAGCAGCATCACTTTATACACGTGCGCTTGCTCCGCACCAGTGAGCGTTTGCTCCAAGCGTTTAGCAAACCGCGCCAACACGAGATTCACCGGAACACACACCTCAGCTGTAGGCTCTTGGAAAAAATCAACCGATCAGAACTGAGCAAAACTTTGTTCAGCAGTCAACTGCTGAATCACGACGACATCTGATATAACCTGTAAATGGGTTTAAGATATCCACGGGGTTTCTCTCCACAACTGAACACTTAAGTGCATAATAGTTATATTGAGGTGAAAGTTTGAGGCAGATGGCTACAACTGAGCTGTGTATTTTCCTGCAAGAAATACTATTCTGACACAGCAGCAACAGAGCCTTGGCCACCGTTGCCCATTTTGTATATTTAGACGGCGTTTTTCAAGTATCTACCTTGAACCTATTACTGGCAGCTTGGTTTTGCTGTCCGGTACTCTGAAGCGGTATTCACTTGGTGCAGAAAGACAGGAAGTTTCTTTAAAAATAAATTAGTCCTGCTGTCCTCTTCTGCACTTCGCTCCATATTTGCTTTTACTTGCCTACAAGTAAAGGAGGACAGAGGGATGAAAGGTGGTTGTGAAGTCAGACTCAGCTGCTGAGGTACCTGTAATTGCGCTGGCACATTCTCCTCAAAGCGGTCTCTTCTGAGGCAGAAGATGCCACTTTTCATTGTGAAGCTACTGTTCTTGAAATTTAGATTATATGACTTGTGAAAGCTGACCTACAGGACCATTAGATTGCTTAGAGAGATCAAGAGGTTCGTGTACACATGTTAAGGAGGCTACATTACATAAACCAGAAGATAATAAACAAGTTGCAGCCTTTCCACTTATCTCAAGTTACTGGCCAGAAGTGCTGGAGCTTACCTCATCTCTGTCAGTGACGTTTCAGCCATCGCTTCGGTGCCTCTTTGGGCGGCCCTAGAAACGATCCCCATGTCTGCATCAGCAGCGATGGGTTCTGGAGCAGTAACGCCAGTTCAAGATCACTCCTCTGACAGACTCATCGCTGATTTATTCTGTGGAAGATGCTTCCAGCAGTGCACTGCACTGCAAGTCATCTCTTCCCAGGTGCTAAGTATCTACCACTGTGGTGTGGTTATGGGATACTTACTGGGACTTCTGCACTTGCAGCTTGTGTGGCTTCCTGATGGCACCGCGTTAGGATGGCAGCTGCGAGCGGGTGGCCACTGAAACCTGTGGTGGGCGGTCTCTCGGCAATAACGTGACACACGCAAGGACCGGAAATTCTGACAACTTAAACCGGTTTTGCTTTATATGAAATGGACATACTGGTAGCAACGCACAGCTGCAGAGATGAGGTCTGAGCACTGCGAGCTCGGTGATGGGAGGGCACAGGTTTCTGTCAGCAGAAGTGTAAAGCTAATTACAAATTCTTAGAATGTTCCGAGCTTCTCGGGTCCCTGGGATGAGGAATTACCCAATCGTCAGGGACAAAGAGCAAGTGGGAGAGAGATGCCAGTTTACGTCTCTGAATGCTGCTTAGAGCTGCACAGGACACGGGGTGGGTTAGCAACCCCTCTCCAAAGTAAACGTATCAATCGTCTCATCTTTACAAAAAATATATAAACTTAACTTCAGCTGTATGCTCCAGCTTGTCAACGGATATTTACGGGGTGAGCGCAACATTCTAACAGTTATAGCAGTGAAATACGTCCCGAGCGGGGGAGCTAGTAAAGATGCGTGTGGCTGTTAATGCCAGTAGAATTTTAATGCCCAGGAGATGGAGGCAAGGTGACACCAGCTCCAGCAATACTACTTTTGCTGGCTACAGCGAGGGCAGGGCACTGATGGCCCTTTCTGAAGGTGGTGAGACAAGGCGGTTGGCTCCCGAGCCCGACATGGGTGCGCTGGCGCAGGCTGCCGTCCTGCTCCGCTCTGTAGTGACAGGCTCTGCTGAGGGGAAGCACTGGGAGTAGTGGGATTTCTCCCATAAGGAAACGGCCACCGCTGTTCAGCTCTTGTGTCAGGACTGCGAGCAATGTGCTGCCAGTGCTGCCATCTCAGCACCTAGTTTGAATCCCTGAGGGTTTTATCCCTGTAAAGAGCCTTTTCCGTATCACAGCTGCACGAGTGTGCAGGTCACGAGCACATCTGGGAGTTCATTATCCCCAGTAAGCTCTGTACTGGGAGTTACTGGCTCCAGAGAGGTTCAGAAAGCAGGACATTGCCTAAAACCTGACGTCCTCTCTGGAGCAGGCAGCAGCTCCGTGGTGCATTCCTGTGTGAGGCTCTGAAGAGGGAAGGCCAGCTCTGGCCCTGCAGGAAGCAGGTTCGGCTCCGGAGGAGCCCGTGTGCTTTCGAAACCCCATTGCCTCCAGCAGAGCCTGGCGCTGCGGATCGCTGGACGGCGGCACACGTTTGCTCACGCGCGGACACTGAAGTGCTTTTTGTACCTATCTAGCCAACACCAACAGCTGAGCTCCACGCTTCCATGGGACCGCGGTCCCAAAGGTGTCCCCCGGCCACGTGCCTGGAGCCGTGCTCCAGCAGAGCTGTGCGGGCTCGCAGGAGGAAGCATGGCTGCTCTGTAGGGGCCTCTGCTGCCTCCTCTTTGGGGCACTACCACGGGACGCTCTGATCTGCAGTTCAGTGTGAGCACCCGCTTCCCAGAGCCTGTGCACCCTGCAGGGACTGTGGCTGGGTTGCCCTGTAGCCTAAATTCAGGAAGATATTGAACATGCAATACAGAAATATTGCTTTTTAGGGAAAAACCCTCGTCACAGACCTCTTTCCTCTTTCTCCTTTGTTTTGTTAAATACCTGCCATGTTCCTCCCCTGCAGTACCTGTGGTGCACCTCCGAGAGCCAAGGGTGGGCTTTTCTATAGAACCTGGTGTGTGGAGACAACTCCCATATTCCACAGGAAGATCACAGAATGCCTGCGTAACTCATTTTTTAATATTCTAGTCCTAAACCACTAGTTTAGTTCAGTTTTATACTGACTCCATGTTGGTATTGTTAAGGTTTATGATCCAGTGATTTACAAGGCACGATACATCTGATTCCAAATGGGTTGTATTGATTGTTTAATTGAGTACAGGGACATGAGTGTGAAGTGGTGGATCATGGCAATGCTGCTAGGATGGCAGTTCACTGGTGTAATTCGTTACATAGAAGAAGCATGTCTTAGTTGTGAAGGCCAAGAACGGACCGATGAGTCTACTATTTGGTAAACACTGCTTCTATTTAAGTAAATAATCGTTTTTGTTAAGTTCAGATAAGTCAGAAGAAAAAAAGTGTTCTTTTTCTAAAAGCTGATCCTAACGATGAAACAGGTTTCGCTGCTCAGGAAGTTCTGAATTCATTTAGAGGAATGCCTTACCCAAGTGTGCATCTTTTCCTCAAAACCAACGTGCACAAAAGAACAACGCTGGTTACATCACGCACAACCAGTTTTCTAGTTGGTGAAACCCTGCAGTTCACAGGGCATTGATCTGGAGTGATAAATCCTGAACAATCTGGAAATTAGCCTTTTATCTTCTGCCTGCTTCAGTTTGCCCATCTAGAATGTGTATGCCTTAAAATCTCACTTCGATTACTTACAGTGCGTTTGTTACTATCCATTCCAGCCTGACACGGACAGCGTTGCGATAGCTGGCAGTTCTCAGGGTTGAAGGATATGCTCCAGGTAGTAGTCTTTGTCTGCCTTGTGGATGGGTCACCAGATTAGGGGTCTGGCAGACTAAATCATTCCTTCTTTTCCCATTCCTCCTCCCAGAGTCCTCGAGTACAGAGGTTAGGGGCACAGACCATAGAGACAAAGGGGAACCGTAACAGTAGTGGCTCGTTTAAGGCTCAGCTCTGTCTGTGCCATGTCTGGAATCAACCACTCCTCCTGGAAGGAAAAACCCTCTCAGGCAGCGTTCAGGGGAAAGAGTTCTGTACAGGAAACAAACTGGCCAGCAGGCCAAGGGAGGAGCTTGCTGATGCACATGTACCTGTTTTTGCTAAAAACCAATAATATGAAATGTATATATGTTAATTGTACACGTTCCACTGAAACTGCAAGTGTGGCGAGAACTCAAATCCCTTTATGTTGCCTTGGAAGCTACTTCTTAATGCATTTCATGTGTAGGTATTGTGAAGCCAGGCACCCTGTCACATCCCATTACCTGAACAGAGAAGCTGCTCTCCACTATGCTGGCGTGCAGTATTTGCTGTTCCGTTAATGACAGTGTTCCTGACCTTCTCATTAATTAGCACCTTCGCTGCATTTGCCAACATCCTGATTTCAGCTATGTCCTCTGTGAGCATCACGTGGTGCACAAGACCCATCTTTTTATAGGGAAGGCTTTGCTTTCATTGGAAATCCCTCCTCCTCCAGTTTTCTTATGTAAGACAAGGTAGCCAAAGTTGCCAGCACAGAAATTCACAGCCCTCTCTGACCACATGTCAGATACACTCACTAACTGAAAAGCCTATGGGCAGATTCAGAGTAGAAGTGACTCTACCTCAGGTAGAAAGGGAAAAAAGAAGTATCACAGGAGCATCTTCCAAAAGCCTTCTCACCCTTGACTAGAGGCTGGCAGAGAAGATTCGTTTCAACAAAACGGAACTTGTCTTTTTCTTAATTCTAGTGAAAGCCGTGCCCCTTAACTCATAAGGTATGACCTCCAGATTTTACTTCATGGCTTCACCATTCCCCAGTTTATTTGGAACAGGTTTATGTTCCCTTTCCTCCTCGACTCCCCCCTTACGTTGTCAAATATTACGTACTACTCATGGTTGCGGTTTACGAGCCGATGGACACTCTGAACTGCAGGGTGCTCCCGAGAAGGCACCTGGCCCGCGGAGCAGGGCTCAGTGCCACAGACATGCTGCGTGCCCCCTTGCCTGGGAGCTGCCGGGACAGAGCAGCTCAAACCCCTGCCTGCTTCTGCCTTCATGGCTGGCACAGCTCCCACTGGCCGCATAGGGACAGGGACATCTAGACTGCCTGGCAGGGTCCCAGCAGAGGCAGAGATGGAAACCCCTGCGTGGTTCAGTAACAGGATCTCAAGGTGGAAGCTCTCCCTCATTTTCTGTACACGGCTCCCTCAGGCCACAGAACACCGTCCTCCCTACAACTAAGGGGCTGGTTTGCCCCTTCGGTGACATTTGTTCATTAGCTCATCGATGGCATTCCCAAGAGCTAAACCCAGACTCGGCCCCTCTTCAGGCACAGCACTTACTGACTTCAGTCAGTCAGACCTCAAGGAAGTTATTTTTCATTCCAGTCATTCAGACCTCGCTGAGGTAAAGCACCGAGCCACTAAAATGCCTTCTGAACGCAAAGTGAATGAGTGTAGACACCCAAATGAGTAATAGTCATATCATTTGCCAAAATTAATCTCAATTCATGCACTGGTAACTCTCTCCGAAGAACAGCGAGAAAGCTACAAACAAAAGCAGGAAGTTTGTATCAGTGGGTAAATTCTAGTATTGATTACATCAGCTAGGAGCTACGCGACTGCCACTCCCCCATTACCGGTTTTCTGCTAATATTCTGCAGGCACTTGTTCCCACCACAGAATTCCCTGTCATACACTTAATTGAAAAAACCAGCACCAAACAAAAGGAGCAAATGGAAAGGCGCACAGAGGTGTCCAGGCCTCTCACACTTTGCCTTTTGAGGAATCTCTCTGCGCTCCCGGTTGATCTCTCTGCAGCCAGGAGCTACTACAACTACTGCACCCACCTATGCACCAACTTTATATTTATTATACAGCTGACAGAAGTAGAACTGCGAGAAGAGCATTAGGAAACCCCACCTTGATCAGAGTCTGCCCCTTCTGTGCCAGTCACGGGCAGGTGCCGGCAGAGACCTGCTTGGGTAGTGCCAACTAACGCTGTGCAATCAGCCTCCCTGCTGGCCAGTAAAACGGTTGGACCAACATAAATAAATGAAAGGACTACAAAATTCAGCCCTGATTTTGTTTGGTAATTCCATGATCTCCTAGGTTTAGGAAGAAAGCAGTAGTTTTCCCCCAACCATGCGTCTTCAAACAGAAACAGGGATTCAAAGCATAAGCACAGCTGCCTATTCCAAACCTAGCGCAGGTACTTGGCATCACCTTTTAGAGTTCCCTTATAAACTGCCTCACAGACGCAGTAATTCCAGAGTCCTCAAGCAGGAATTGAAGGGGACAGAAAACACGCTCAGCTTTCTTGCTTTTGAGGAGACTTTCAGGTGAAGTCCCTCTACTCTGTCAATCTACCGCCCTTACATCCCTCTGAAGCTCTCCCCCTGTCCAGAGACAGCCGCTGAGAACAGGGACCCCGGACCCAGCTGCGGTGCTGGCTGAGGGAGCCGCCAATACAGGCTCCGTAGGGACCGCCCGGAGTCCGTGTCACAGGAGAGACTCTGCCGTTAACGAGGAGCCTGACACCAGACGCGCGGTACCGGCCAGCGTTCACCGATCGCACCACACGCGCGGCCGTGCAAGCGCGTGACGCTTCCGCACCTCACCTTGGAGAGTTCCTTGCTCCGGGTGGAGAAGCCCTGAGCAAAGGCTTGGTGTGAGCAGCCTTCCCACCATGGCAAGGAATGGACCCACCTCCAGAAAAACATGACCAGTGTTGGGTTCTGGCATTTAAATAAGCTCCAAGAAGTGACTGCCAATTTTCAATGCTTATCGAAAATTAATATAAAAATGGTCATGATTTTTGCTACTGGATTTGTTTCATTTGGCTGCACCAAAAGCAGTCGAGGTGAATCTGGGCCTATTTATGGGAGAATGGTATCTCCTTGGGTATGACACCAAGGGAAACCGCTTTTCCTTTTGGTGCACAGGGGTTTTAAAGCACATAAGAACAGAGTTTATAGATGCGGAGCTGGGTTATTGCTAATAAAATACAGTTCCAAACCAGCAGCAGCTCTGCTAATGAACAGCCGCATTTATCCGCACCGTGCTGCGTCAGGATACGGCTCAGGGGAGATCTGTGGGAGTATCAGTATTCCCTGTGATCTTCCATTACCACGTGCAGATGGGTTTGAGTTTGCTCACTAGAGTTACTGAGAATTTGTAAATTATCCTCACAAAAGACCTGAAAGCGTTCAGAATGTGTCTTCCTTGTCCTCGCTGCTTTCCTAACATCATCAATTTGTAAGTCAAATGGAGTGCCTCTCTCTGGGTGACTTCCCTTAATTCTTAAAGGGCTTTTCACGGGTGTCTTATTTTCACAAACATCTGAATTTAAATTACAGCCGCCTTCTAGCATCTCATGTCGAGCATTCGCAAGTCTTGTTGCACGTACTACTCCACCAATAAGAGCTTCTCTCTTCCCCCCCCAGGGCCGATGTATCAACTTCACCCGAGTTCAATCTCAGTAGAGGAGGAGAAGAGGATACCAGGAGGACAGACAGCCACATTGCCGCTTTTCGACCGAGCAGAGCCAACCGAGCACTTCCGCGTCTTTCTTGGCTCATCCTCAGCCCGAACTCAGAAGGTTTCTGCATTCCCGCTCCCAGGCAGCGCCGCCGCGCCGAGCTCCCGCCTTCCACCCCCGTGCGATGACGCCCCGCGATGCGCAGCGGTGACGACAGGAGAAGCACTGACTCGCAGGCCCATGCTTCCACAGAGCGCACAGGCAGAGTACAGACACCAAAGACAATCGTGTTTTTCTTTCTGTTATTTTATGTATTTTAAGGACTACACAATCTCAGGACGCAATGTGCTGTTGGTGGAGATGCCGAGTCGCTCGGACGCAGAGCTGGCACGTGTTATTTAAACAGGACTACTAGCCAAAGGCGGAGAGTAACGATTCCCACCAGGCTAAGCAAGCGCCAGAGCCGAGTGCCTTACAGCGGTGTCAGATCACAAACCGCTTGCGAGTCTCCCATCGCATCGTGCCTTACGGGAACCTTCTGACTGGAAATCTTGTCACTCTAACACTGAAAAGTGCACACGCATGACAAAATGTAGACAGGGTGCCTCAAGGTATTGGTAGCAAGCAAGACTTTGCCCTTTAGTTTTTGAAGACACCTTTCTTTCATTATGCACCCAGGACAGGAAGAAAATTAATAGAGCGTTATTCCGCGGGAAGACAGCCTGTAACCAGAGATCTTGAGCGGAGTTTGAGGGACTGATGCGTCAAGACCTTGACACTGCGGCTGGTGGTTTTTCCCCTTTCCTGCATTCAGAGTTCAGCAGCGCATAAAACATCATCATCTATAAACATACCTAGCAGTCGCAGGCTTATGTATTTTTTTATCATTTTTTTTTTTTAGATTAAAAAAAGCAGTAGCCACTAAGCTGGTATCTCAGGGTTTACCTCCCCCCCCACAAATCTCCAAGGGCTCTTCAGCGTCACAAGCCAGCAACTCTCTTTGCATGAGAATTTCGAAGTTTAATTAATATAATTAAAGGCAACAGCAAGCAGCAGCCTGTGAAGATTTTGCTCATCTTTTTTATGCCTTTTGACATTGAATGACCTATTACTGTACGTACATTACTCGGTTTTCGAGGCGGCGCTGAGTGTTGGGTAAGATTCAGCAGTGGAAAAAGACCTCCTTCCATCAATTTAGAAATTAAATTTACGGGAGCGCCGACCATCACAAAACATTGACAATGTATGTATTATAATTTTTTAGAAAAACCAGTGTCGTGTCACGTCGACGATGCCAAATTATGTTAGCGTGAGCGGAAACACTGTGGGGGAGGAAGGAGGGAGCAGCTGAAGAAAAAGGCTCAAATGATCCAGTCACTTTCGATACTGTACTTCAGATGCAAAATGGATATTCGAGTCGAAACCTGACAAAGCGCGCCCGCTTTGATGGGAACTGGTATAGACAATGACCAGTGGCTGGGTCAGTGGGATGTCTCTCTGCGAGCAGGGAGGCTTATCAAATGACACTAAAAATAAGTTCAGCAACCATCACGTTGGAGGGGAAAAGGCGAACATTTCACATTTGGTGGGCATGAATGTGCGCAAGATGGAAAGAGCAATGCGAAGCATCCTGGTCTAATTATCTCCTTTGTGCTCTTCACTGAAATTGCAAGGGACATAAATAATTTTCTTGGTCGATGTCCAAATTTGTGGCACTGCCCAAAGAAGCCTTTACATATATCCACTCGCTTACATCTTTTGCTTGAGTTTATTTATGTCACTGGTAGCCTCATCATCAACAGCCATGTGTGCACAGTAGACTATAAATAAAATTATTATCTAAGTTTCAGTGATGATTTCTTCCTTCTTCTCCTCCCCCAGCCTCCCATCCTCTTCACAACTTGCACCTTCATTTTGCCGGCTTCCAAAGACAGCCCGCCTTCCCGCGGCCGTTCCGCACGGCAGCCGAGAAAGCCCATCACAGCCGAACGCGGGGCTCTCGCCTGTCCGGCGGCTCACGAGGACCCGTCAGACATCGTCTCGTACCGCAGGTACCGCCAGCCACCAAACAGAACAGTCAGGTGCCCGCAGACGGCGTGTCGCTCCTGCGCCGCGCCCGACCGCAGCTTCCATACCACCGGCCGTTGAGCGGGGACGTTTTAGCCCCATCGCTTACAAAAGGCTGATTTAATCCACAAAGCCCAACCATCAACAAGTCCTTGGCTTATTTCAAGCCACTGATTAAACCTCTGTGTACTCTTCAAAACCAGGCAGAGGTTTGCTGGGACACAGGTGAGGTTCTGTACCACTCCTCAAGATGCTGAGGCGGTACGGGCAGTATCACTGATCTCATCAGACGCCAAGTTAGAATCAACTCTGCTCTATTTCCTCCATTTTTAATGTAAACACGACACTTCTTTTGAGGTACTGCTGGAATTGCCAGCTTGCATTTTAAGCAGCATGTTGCATAACAGGAAAACACGCAGATGAAGAGGATTTTTCTCCTCGCGTATCTGCTGTCTCTTAAAGAGCATTTGTAACAAACAGAGCCACAGAAATAGAAATCCACTAACAATCTTTCGTTCTCTCTGTCTCTCCGGTCGTTAAAAACTGCGGAACGCGCCATGTTTCACAGCGTAGCTGATAGCAAGCAAAGATGCTATTTCGGGTATCTGCATTCATTTTCCCTTCCATTGGCACGATACTGCTGCATGTTGCACTTGCCATTTAACTCAAGAAAATACCTGAAGAGCATCATTATTACACAGTGTGGAACACTGGTCACAAATAAGGGGGGAGGCGAGAGGCGCAGGGTAAGAACACTTCAAAAACCACTGATTCAAACAGACACCAAGTAAGACTTTGTTGGCATGAGAGCTCAAAATGCTTGAGAAAACCACGATCGTGAGGAGTAACAGAGTATGTCCCTCGCACAGTTTCAAACCCTGGGTATCTCCTTACGAAAAGACCACGTCCTGAGAATACTGCTGGTATCTAATGGTAGCCTGCGTAAGAAAAGGAACAGTCTCTTGAAAAAATAAATGAGCACAGGAGTCATCCAGAAAACATTCTGCTTAGAAGCAGGTATAAACCCCACCATCTGAACTGATTCCTTAACAAGATGCCTGCTCCCCAGGATCTTACTTCCATTGAAAAGATCCTCAAAATACAGACAACACAGCAACTATGTGACCCTTCGCACGTTAAACTAGTTTAGGAAACCTCTGGTCTCTGAAAAAATGATGGGAGAAAGAGCATCGGATGAGAGCAGTTTCCTTTCCTGGGGAGGTAAAGAGTTTTCCAGTAGCACGTGCGCCAGGTTTCTGTTCTGTACCAACGGAGCAGTTACTGGTGAACGGAGCCCCATCATGCTCTGGGGATCTTTGCGGGGACACGACCATGTCCTGGGAAGCTCCATGGGGACACGGCCATGCCCAAGGGAGCTCCGTGGGGACACGGCCATGCCCGGGGAAGCTCCGCTGGGACAGCTGCGTGTCTCCACATGCTGTGCTGCGGCCAGGTTGTGCCATCAGCACTCAGGACACGGGGTTGGTCTCTAGAGACCTTCCCTGAAAAAGAGAACACGCTTGGGGTTCTAATGTGGTAAGCACAAAGATTAACATACAGCAAAGGGAAGAATAAAACCTACAAGCCCCCTGCAGCATGGCAGTTGCCCGAGAGGTGACAATAACCGCTCTCCACAGTGCTGGGTTATTTCAGTTCTCCTGCGCTGCCTGGCTGCCGAGCGCTCGTTCGCTCTCCTCAGAGCTGAGCGGCAAGTCCCGTCTCGGCACCGGCTTTGCAAACGGTGAGCGCAAAAGCAGCGCGGGGGCAACGCGGATGTGCAGCAGGAGGCAAAGACATTACAGGGAGGCAAGTACCAATTCCAGGGGACAAGAAATCTAAATGGATTCTCACCCAGATGCCACCAGCTACACCGAAACCTGCTTCAGACACAGCACAACCCAGGAGAAGAAATAAACACTCAAGTGTTCAGCAAAGGGAAAGTTGGTTTCACTGACATTGTGCTCAATTCCCTGTAATCCTGGGTGTGTGCAAATGCTGCTGGCAGGCAAGCTTTGAAACAAAACTGGGTCTGCACGAGATACAGGCAGCACTCTGTAATCATCTCCCCATTTCTAAGAGATTTACTGATGCCCCTTTTACCGGATCACACTGGGAAACGGAATGCCTACATCACCACGTGTGAGAGTATCACCAGCAAGACACACACATGGGTGAAAACGCTTTTTTTCCTCAACACCAACGTACAAAACGCATAGAACTCGCAGCAGCCACTCCTTGAGAGCTCCTGTTACGACCGAGACAAAGCAGGATTTGCAGGAGCAGGAAGCATTTTTGCGGACGCTAGTATATCCTGAATATAACATGGCTGGTTTTATTTTCTACATTTACATAATAGCAGAAATTAATTGGCTGGTGTTAATGTGAAATAAAAATTAAAATGAATTTTTCATTGCTCCCTTTCAGTTGGTTTTTAATTTAACAAGAGGTACAGCTTTCACCAAGCATTAATCTGGGCTTAGAGCAGAGGAGATGGGTCAGGCTGATCCGAGGTGAAAGGTAAGGGAACGCTCTCTCGCGTCACGACGCAGGTTCACTCCAAGTCACGAGCGTTGCCTGAAAGCCCGGGCTGGCTGGTACGAATCCATGCTGGTATTTTTCCTGCAGGAAACTGCCGTGCCACATCTCTCCTCTTCTAACCGTCCTTAACGCGACACCACAACCCCGCATTTTATGCACTGATGTTTACTTAACGTCACCGTATTAGAGTGCTCTCACCCGCCCGTATTGCGGGCGCAATCCTAACTCCTGTGTGTGCTGATGGTTCTCTTTAAAGGCAAAGGAAAATGTAGGTTTTTAACCATCTCAGTAAACGGCACCTCATGCAAGTCATGTTTACATCCCTTCCCCATGATCTTGACAGCCTCCGAATACACCGTTATCCAGCCTCTTCAAAATCCGTGGTGACATGAGACTGCACCGTTCACTGTTTTCACTTTTAAGCACGTCTTTACAATTCAAATCACGCTGACATACACAGAGGGGAAAAAATAAAAGGCGAAAGCCACAAGTAGGGTAGTTTTTACCTTTTGCTTCTCCGCGTGCAGAAACAGACTGGGGAATTTTGTGTTCTGCCATTTTAGACAAAATTTCCCTTTCCAGCTGTGGGAGAACGGTCTCTTTTATCTGCCACAATTTTGGCTGCGGGGAAGGGTGACGAAGCCGAGTGCTATCAATTAGGTTATCTCCAGGTGAGGAAAATGTACATTTCACCCTGTGGTTATTGACTGCTACCTCGTGACTAAAATAACACTGGTCTGCTGCAGAGCAGTTTTCTTTTTTCTAGCTCATTGGGAAGCAGTGAAGGTGCCGTCACCATCTGTCTTTAGATTTTAGCTCACTGGAACTTCTCCTTGTGAGAGGGGCCTCTGGGGAGAATTTTGGC
>JAAGNO010020793.1:68895-82357 GCA_033439905.1 Ceryle rudis | reverse complement strand
TGCCAGCCTACACATTGGAGCTGGCACCGAGGGACGGCAGCCGGGGCCAGGAAACAAGTCTGGTGCAGATTATTTCCCTGCTGGAGCAACGAGGAAGCCATGGAGACTCTGGGAGTCGCAATATGGTTGCTAACCCCATTCCTGCTGCAACACAACCAGGCGGCTGCTGGCGGGGCGGCACCGTCTGTAGGCCTTCATCCAGCCCGCGGCGCCGCGAGCGGCAAGGGCAGCACCGCTGCAGCGACACGACTGATGTCTCAGGCTCTAGCAAAGCTTTTAGGGTGTTACGGATGTCTGTCTGAGCTGCAAGAGCTCATCCAGTGGCAAGTGTGTTCCGGGTACCTGTCTGGAGACATGCGGGAGATGAACCACATTCTCCTTCCACAGCCAGAAGTGGCAGCAGCAAAGGACAATGAAACTGGCAATCAGAGAACAGTCGGAGCACAATCCAACTTCTGCAGCACGCTGTGTGTGTGTGCTATGGTTTGTCAACACTATTCCACTGCTCAGAACACAGGGATACTTTGCTTCTACCCACACAAACGTGCCTTTAAACAGGTGACCCACACCTCTATCTTGTTATCAACTGCTGCAAAGCTGCACCGGAGGTCTGGCATCTGTGAGTCGGTTAGTCTGTGGAGCCAGCTCCTTCAGACATGCACGTGTACCGGTAACGCTTCCCCCTTCCCTGCTCTCGTCGGGGCTGACTTGTCCGTGCCACAGCTCTCTGGATCCAGGGGAGGACATTCGCCCACTGGTTGTCTCCAAAGGCCCAAAGCTCAAGCAACAGCCTCAGAGCCCTTGGAGGCGCTCCCTGAAAGCACCGTTTGGACCGAGACTTACCTGCCGGGCTGCCAGAGCCGGCGCAGCGCGCTGCCAACTGACTTTGCAGCGGCACTGATGAACCCACTTCTCCGTGCTGAGGAGACGGGGAAGCAAATGGGGCTTTTGTGAAAGCCCAGAAAAAAAATGGCAGTGACCTTGCACAATTTTTCACGTGCCTCTGTATCAATCACACGCGTCCTGTCCTCGTAAGCTGGAAAAGTAGCTCTAATACTAATATTGATGATGCTGTCAAGCCTTCACAATAGGTGCCTGACAGCAGCGTGTAAGGCAGAGATAGGGGTAGTGCGGGCAATCAATAGCTTGAGAGAAGCCTCATGTGGAAACCGCCGCTCGGTACAAGTACAGGAGAGGCTGTGAAAAGCTTCTCCCTTCCTTTTCCTAACCTCGCAAGGATTAATGCTTATGGGAGTCGCCTACCTCACGCTCGGCTGGGAAGATGCTTATTTTCACAGAAGACCGAAGAATTAAGTCCTGTTTCTGCCAAGGAGCACCTGGGGCTGAGGATTCGCAGCTCTCTGCTGCGAGAAGCAGCCGAACAGAAAGCAGAGGATGGTAACAATTGTATTCGCTTCCACCTTCGAGCCTGGTGAGGCTGCGGTGAACTTGCCATTGCTGGGTTTTCCTCACACGGGTCCCTACGCGAACAGGTCACCTCATCCAGAAGCCTGTCTCTGCTCTAAATACAGGTGGCTTCACTACTCCATCAAAATATTAATAGCCACGTTATAAGATCAACATTTGTTTTGCCAAGAGCAATGAATAATGCAAACAGCACCGCCTAAAATCATTACTATTTTATTTAGATCAGAGGCTGAGAGCCACCCTCTGATCCCGTGCCAAAACTGGAAGAAAATGAAGTGCGTTGAGGGATGGTGAAAGGAAATGGACACAAAAGCACAGAGAAGGAACCGCTTCATTTATCAGCGACATACACAAAGGCGGCAGCAGCGCGTTCCCCAAACTGCACCTGCCAAACACGCCGTGTTTCTCTCTCGTGTCGCCCCTGGAGCCCGTGAACCCCAGAAGCTGAAGAATGGTTGTTTCTAGAAGAAAGAAGTTTTCTGGTTTGCTTCTTTCTGAAAGCAGTGACCCAAAAACTCTGTCATTAGTAACAATAATTAAAAGGTGCCATAAGAGGGAGTGTATGGATGATTGCCACTAAAAGGAACATTCTCGTTAATTTATTACAGATTTTTAACTTGGCTTCATTAGGACGTGTCTGTTGAAGGCCATTTAGGACTCTGGGGATATTCCTGTTTTTCAGCAGGCTCCCTCAGCGCTGTCGCAAAGGAGGAAGGCAAGAAAGGTCTGCTGGCTGGGGTATCGTTTTCTCTGCGTAGCCAGGCGAGTGATCATTTTGTCAGCCTTCTAGCTGGTAAAAAGCACCCCCTCGAATCAGGGACCTGACCGGTTGTGCAGCCATTCCAACAGCGACCTCCTGACGTCTCCAGTCGCACAAACACCCTGGACTGGCCCTGAAGAGGAGGAACACGTCAGGCTATCTCAACAGCAACCTTTCTATGGCGTGTGGGCACCTGACTCCTCTAAACATTTTTGGAGAAACCCGTTTCACTCAATGGTTTCCATCAGAGCACCCAGAGCTTGCTCTTACACATCGCCATTTAGGGACGCAGCAAAGACGCAGCACCTCTGCCAATACATAAGTCACGACGAGCACTGGGGAGAAGGTCCCTTGTTAGACAGTACCCGTAAAGCAGAGCTAACTAGTAACTGACCAGCCTAGCAGATACTAAGTATGCAGCCCTCTCTAACGGAGCAGGAGACAGGGAAATATTAAAGAAGTACTAACAGCTGGCTCGTTAATACTCTGAGAGCCAATTTCTTACATAAGACACAAATGGGAAGGCAGAGTTGGAATTAAAGCCTATTTTGAGATAAACAGAAAAAACTTGTCATGAATCATGTCTTTTATTACACATCTATTCTGCAACCACTGGTCTACCCTGTTTCCCTGGCCGCCCCCTGCCCAGGACAGATCCAGCAGCCCGCTGAGAAGGAAACACCCTGGGCACGCTACTCGGCTCCCGGACGGTGTCCCAGCAAGCGAAGTGGACGAGGCTCCTCAGAAGCCCTGTGCACGGGGAAGCCTCCCGGCAGAAGTGGGCCGTGGACTGCACGCCGAGCAGGCCGGGTAGCACTAAGTGTTCCTCTGCCGCCCTCACACAGACCACCAGCCGAGACCATCAACCGCTTCATTCTTCACGGCTATGGAGTGGCCGGAGTGCACGGCAAGGGCTCGGGAATGAGAAGCAAGGCCAAGTCCTGCAAAAGCCAGAGAGGCAGGCCACCAGCCGACGGCATTCCGGGCGGCCTCCCGCCTCCTGCAGCCACTGCGGGAATCTGCCATAGGACGCAATGTCCTAGTGTGATTGAGTTAGAAAAAGTACTTCCAAAAAAGCACAGTTTCAAACTAAGTTGTCCTCATTGACAATGAACTTCCAGGAATGCTTTGAGGCGTGTGCCTCAAAGAAGAAGTTTGTGATTTCAATTTATTTTGCAGAACACGCAGTCTGTGAATTGCCTCTGCCTTCCTTCCACAAGCAGCAGGCTTTGTTACTCCGTACGCTTCCCTTCTAATTGCAGTCAGAAGGAAAATGCTCAGGTCTTCCATCAGATACCGTCCGGACCGAGTTATCAGGGTTAAGTCCACCCTGGATGGTAAAAGCACATTAATCTAGGCTGATAAAGCGTGAGCCTTTAGTTGCCAGGAACCCACTAGAGCCCCAGTCTGCAGAGATTTATTCCTGTGCTTCCTTGCAAGAATGCGGCCAGCCTGCCCCCCCTCCAACCCAGCACACCTGCACTGCACGCGTGTACATACCTATTTCCTCAACTGAAATGTAAATAAAGCAGTTTCCACCTGCTGCTAACACTTAACATGCCACTAAGAAGCTTATGCAGTGAAGAATCTTTAATTAAAGCAAAATCTAGCGCACGCTTTCCTATTTCAAAGCAAAACCAAAAGTGCCACCAGTCTTTCAGCGAGGGCAGATCAGCAGCATTTTAAACAGCAAAGGAAGCGGAGAGGAGGACCACGTGATCTAGATCACCGCACGTCTAAAATATCCCGCTTCACCCAGAAGCTACTTCCACAGCACCATTCTTTTCATATGCAAAGGTTCTGTACGTTATCAGACCAAAACCGTAGGGTGAGAAAGGTGCCACCGAACTGGGGAAAGGCACCTGGCTGCTCCATCCGTGGCCTGCCCTCGTCTCCTGAGCACGCACCGCCGCGGCTGCGCTGCTGGACAGCGCACGGAGCGTGTCTGGATGAGCTCTTTTGAAGCAGTTTCCACCTGCTCGCCGAGCTGATGCTAGCAAATACGCAGACCCCAAGACACCCCATGTGAAGCACAGGCTCGATCTATTTGCGCAAGTAAGCGGGGTCCTGATTCTACCAGTTCCACATAGAGCAAAGAAAGAAAACCCCCGTGTCTCCTGGCAGGCGTCTCTCCCCCTTGCTGAGCCAAGACTTGAAGCAAGAGCACGGCATTACGGGAGGTGCCCTGTACACGAACAACAGGGGCAGACACCCTGGGGTACGCACGGCAGATTCAAGGGCACTCGCTCTCCTCGAGAAGATAAAGTCCTAGGTGTGGGTCGGGTGCTGACAGTGCGGATTCTCCGAGGAGCCAGAGCTGCCCTGGCCGAGGCAGCCGCCACCGACGGAGAAGGCCAATGCTGCCGGCCCGGGCTTGCGGCGAACGGCATTGGCAGTTGGACACCCCCAGCTCCAGGACCAGGGAAGAAATTCGTGTTTTATGACTAGGATCTAAAGCAAATTTTATTGGAAGCTTTTATGTTTGTAGGTTTGAGTACTTTTTATAGAGAGGAGTTCTGAAAACTGCCATAAAATTTTGCCTTGGGCGTTATGATTACATTTGTATCTTTCCCAAACTTATATAAATAAAGAAGACAGTTTTTACTGTAGAAGCTTAAAAGGTTAGAGTGGTATTTGGTCTGTGATGAACCTTTTATAGATATGATGTTGTAAGAATTTATTCTTAAATATCAATAAAAAAAATACAACTTAACATTTCTTGATAAAGCAATGGTGATTAGAAAGAAGAGCTGTCGACGAGGTGGTGGCATTGCCAGTGGCTTTCTTTCCACTAAAAGCACGCTTTATTACATTTGTGTTCACTGGAAATTGCTAACTAATTCGCATTCTATCAGAGGAGAAACCTTCTTCCTAAGGACGATGCTTTGTGAGACCCAATATTTGATGTGAGGTTCACCGCACACCTGATTTTGACAGCGAGTTGATACAACTCCCAGTTACGGAGACCGGCACCTCATACAATTACACACCTTTCTCATTACGCTTTATGCTTTTGGAAGGAGAAAATTATATATACCTGTGTTTTACGTAGCACATGGCAGGCTAAACCCACGGCAGGGCTCCCTGATTTGCAGCTGGTTTACTCAGAGGCTGGTTTGCCAAAAGGCTCTAAAGACAGCCGCAGCTCATCACCGTGGGGCAGAGCCCCACGTCAACCTGGCCCCTCTGGAAAGCCACCGGGCTCCGCGCTTCTGCTGGCTCCTGGCGCGCGTCTTCCTGCAGCTCTCCTCCCTTGCTCCTTCCGCTCTCCCCATACACACAAACGCACCCATAACCGATTCCTCTCCAGAGTTCAGCCGGGACGGGAATGCACGAGCCAATACTCCCCAGTTCCAGGAGCGCTCTGCACCGGTTAAAAGGGGCACGGCAGCTTGTCTCGGGGAGCGATGCCAACCGCGGCGGCAGAGCTCCGTCGGGATTCATACGCTCGCTTTGCAAATGTGGAACAGGTCGTTTGTAAAGCGAACGCTTGAACACTGGAAACAAGGACTACTGAACCCGCTCGCTCTCCTCAGGCACAACCATATTAGGATTCTAAATGTCAATAAACAAACAGGCATAACTGTATCTGTTGCAGACAGGAGGACTAATTAGTGCACAGAACTCCCCCAAAGCACAAAGCGCAAGCGGTCCTTGGCCTGAGCACAGCGTGTCGCGCAGCGGGGCCCCGAGCACTGCCTTAGCTCAGGCACCCACAACACCCAGACAGCTTAAACCCTGCCTAAGGCCTTCATGAAGTTATCTGGTCTCGACCACACACCTGAATGAAATCTTTTGCCCACAAATATCGTAACAGAAAACAAACTGGACACCTTCATTCAAAGATTACACGTATCAAGACAACTATTCACGATGAATTAGTGCTCTGCATAACTGGCAACAGACACGAAGTAAAATAAACATCAGAGTATCCAAGAGGAAACAGAACATCAAAAGCACAGAAAAAAAGCTGCTTCATTTTAATTTTTTTAAATCTCTCTCTTTCACCTTAACTTTCTCTGCCGAACGCTGCTCAGAACAGAATCGCGTGGATTTCTCAGAGCGCCGTCTGCAATTAGAGTGCTCGCGTCCGCTCGCAGTACTGTAGCTCACGGTTCTCGTGTTTCTGAGGAATTACCCCTTCAGCTGACACGAAGTTTCCTGGTAAGTAAGATTTGAATATCTCTTACCTTACAGCCTTCCTCTCCGACTGTGCCTCACACCCGCAGTACACCTGGGTGCTCAGTTCACGGCTGTGCTGGGCCACTGGAGATACAGCTGGGCTACAGCATCCAGCGCAGAGACAACGGCTGGTCCGCAGGTCCCTGGGCCAGTCCTGCAAAGTAAATAAATGCGCAGGGTTGAACCTCACCGCAGGAGAACGCTCAGACTTTCGTGATCGTAAACGTCCCGTTCTATGAGAAATGTAACTGTACTTTACCCTTTTGTACTAATTAGGATAAATTTGGAGCCATTGCGGGCAACAGGAAAAGTCTCTATTCACCGCTGCAGTGGTGTCCCCCCTTTTGCCACCACCCGCCCATCCCTTACGCCGTGTTGTCTCCAAAGGAGGCCCGGGCAAAGCGAGCCCATCCCTGCTGGGTGTCTGCAGAGCGCCCGCTCTCCGCGGGCCCCCAGGCACCACCAGCAGCACGCGGCAGCAACGGCGCCCGGTGTTCAATTAATTAACATTCACATTCTACAAAACACTTCGACACGTGCCCGAGACCCAGCGACACCCAAGTTAAACGTTTGCCGAAGCTCTGCGTCAAATAATAAAGATTCCCCGAAAGCTTTTAGTTGCATCCATTGGTGGGCTTAACAGATAATGTTAGTGGACAGGTATCTTTTAAGTACTACCCTGGAAAATCAGTTACTCTTCAGTAATTAAAAAATCAAGAGACTTTACAATAGCAAATGCATTGTTATTTTTTCCTCTTTCCCTCAGGAGGAACCCAGGTCTTACTAAAGCTGTGACGCGCTTGCATCTAAAATGCCAGTGCCTGGCATAAGGAAGAGGCTGCAGGCGCAGCTCCTTACAGTGGTTTCTTTCCTCTTCTTCCGGTGCCAGGTTTTACTTCAAACAAGACCTTCTTCTTGTTTCTAAACCTGGTGTTTACCCCAACAGCAAACAGCCACAGTAGCACGGGCATTCAGACTGATGATCTCCACACACACAGCAAGTGGTGGAAAGCAAACGTTGGCATCTAAAAGCTCATGACAATTAATAGAGCTGAGAATTATTTGCATCAAGTGTGACCCAGAGAGTCAGAGATACCTTTGTTAAGAGCCTCACCTGCCTTCAGGATTTCTAGGTGAAGGAAAAAAAGTTTACCAACATGTGATTTTTTTTTTTTTGTTATCATTTTCTCTTTAGGCCTTGCTACAGTTACTAGTACCTCATTGTTTGAGCATAAGGCTTAAAAATGTCACTGGCAGTGACACAAACTTTCATCCCAGGCCAAACTAACAAGAAAAAAAAGAGTCTTGGTAATTCAACAGGGGTTTCTGTGTTGCTGCTGTAAACAAGAGTTGGCTGGCCGAACTCTGGTTTAAAGAAAACCCATTTTGATGAAACGCTTGTTGGATCTTCCTGACAAAGATGGATTGAGTTGGGATTGCTTCTGCAGTGCACTATTTCCTAACCACCTCTAAAAAGAGGTGGGCGTGTGTCGAAGACGGGGGCACAGAGACAGAGCTGAACTGAAAACCTCAGCCTCTGGAGCTGAAAACATTCCTCTTGAAAGAAAGGATGAAATGAAGCACCAACAAGTGGGATGTGGTTTCATTTTCCTTCCACGACAAAGCCAAATCAGATCTTGGGAATTGGTAGAAGACACACATGCTCGTCTCCCATTCAATCCAGACTATTTCAAGACCGCATCAAAAGACTCAAACTCATCTGCTGCCGCTCACCATCCCCTCGGGCTCTCTGTGGAGCAGAGGCACTGAGGTGTCT
The DNA here is from genome assembly GCA_033439905.1 of Ceryle rudis. NCBI lineage: Eukaryota > Metazoa > Chordata > Aves > Coraciiformes > Cerylidae > Ceryle > Ceryle rudis. The sequence goes on along the minus strand of JAAGNO010020793.1, from coordinate 74,210 downwards.
GCAGATGAGGCAGTGGAACGACCTACGCCTCATCTTACAGGCACCTTCTGCTTGGGTGAGACCTCTCATGTAAGCAGCCCCACTGATGAAGTCTTTAGAGATGGCTAATCAAGAGAATCTGGGTCACGGTCCCCAGGGCCGGGAATTGCCACCTCGAACTGTGACATTTTGCCAAGCAAACATCTGCGGCAGGAGAAGCCATTTCAGCTTGTCCCCACCCGAGGACTTCTACTCCGCACTGCAGTCTGCATCTGCGTGACTGCTGGAGACGTTGACGTGCCCTTGACACCAAAACCCAAGACTGAAAGCCTTACTGGAGGCTGATAATCAGCTATTCCAGCAAACTCCTGTAGGTACCCTGAACAGCATATTTTACATACATTGACTGGGCTCAAAGGACCATGGCAGCTAAACATTGCCCAAGGGTAAAGAGAGTTTCAGAGACAGCGGAACATTGCCGGCAGCTGGAGGCTGAAGGCAACATGCACAATCAAAGGAGCTATTGTTACCTGAGGCCATTTTACTGCTGCTTTCTCCAGGGATAGCCACTGTTTGTTTATCGTCCTTAAAGTGTTCCTCGGGATGCCGAAGACTCTCTGCGCTCAAGGGCTTTGTACACAAACCGCCGCACATCTGCATGGGAACTTCTCAAGGTGGCAGCCGTTGGAGATGGCGCAGCGACCGGCTCCAGACGCTGCCCCAGGATTTGGTAACAGAACTTGAACCCACAGAGGCTCAGACCACGCAGCGGGTCTGAGCTGTTTGTCAGAGACGGAGCCACCACACTGAGAGCAGAGGAAGCTACGCGGTCTCTTGGACGGGCAAATCTTAATGCCGGCAGGCAAACTTTGAACCCGATGGTGTGTTCTCTCAGTTTACGACACATTTGGATCGAGCCAGCCTGGTCGCTAAAGCAGTCGGGATCCTTCATAATCCAGCTGTAGAAGCCCAGCAAGCACTGTCCACTGCGGTGCTGCCCACGCCAAACCTCCACGTACGCTCCATGGCGGAAAACCGACCAGCGTCTCGTTGCGGATGCGTCCTCAGCCAGCAGAAGGGCTGTTTCAGTTAACCTTTAGGTTCTCCTCATTAAACCAAGTGATACTCGTCACTTGGTCTTTTTTTTTTTTTAATTCCTGCCTTCGAATTGGTCGTGTGATGACAAAGAGCTAAAAGCAGATTTACTATGTGGCACCGAAACCACAGTCCAAAGAGAGCTGGATTTTACAGGAGTGTTTCTTTTATATTAGGTCACTCTTGATCAGCGTTGTCACTTATACCACCCAAAATAACCGGGATAATGACTGAAAGTGACACTCCATCTTAATCCCACAGCTCTTTACAAGCAGGACGCAAGACACAAGCTCACAAAGCTGCCCTGAAGAGGCTGACCCACGACACAGGCTCCCAATTATCTGGAGTGGCAACTGGGGATCAACTGCAGCAGGGGAGGGGAGGGACACGGCTGTCACCATCACCAACTCAACGCATGTGGGGGAAGACGCGCAAAGTGAACGTCGTTATCGCCCCGGGGATGTGCCCGGAATGAGACATGTAGGAAATGCCAAACAAGACAAACCCAGCCTAAGCAGAAAGCCTGCACAATACCTTCACACAGTTTTGAGTTCTCTCCCTTTTTTTTCTTTAAAAAACCCCCAAACAAACAAACAAAACCAAAAAGGCCTGTTTGACCCAGTCTTGTTTAAAATACTTGTCTTGGGCCGTGTGAGCAGAATCCAAAGCCCAGACCCAAAGAAGTCAGAACGGGATGAGAGGCGCACGTTTCCAGACCTGCCCCTGCAGAGGACAGGCTCCAGCCGAAACGCCGAGGCTGCGACCTCAGCCCCAGCCGGCTGAGGGGCTGCTCCCGGAACAGTTCCGGCAGCCCAGAGCAGAGACACGCAGCCTCGTGGCACCAGCAGAGGCAGCTGGGTAACGTCAGCCTTGTTTCTCGCTGTTCCAGCAGGAGTGTCCGCGCTTTGAGTGGGAAGCAGAGAGAGGAATGTCCCAGAGGAGCTCGGGGGTTCAAGGAGCCCCCAAGCCCCTTTGCACCCCTTGAGCACCCTGCCTGCTTCATTTCAGAGGTATTTTCCTCCTCGTAATCAGACACGTGAAGCACAGTCTGAAGACGCAGAAGGGCTATGGGGGCACCTGCATGCGGCAGAGACCGCTCCACGTGCAGGGCATCGTTGGATCGCGCCGCTACTTGCCGGGCCGGCGCAGCAATGCTGGTGGCTCTGGCCACCCACCGCCAGGCCCGGCTGCTGGACTCTCCCGGTCTCCTTCTCTCAGGCAGGGTGGGCAGACAAGATGGGGAAGGCTTCAGGGAGGAATTTTTGCCAGCGCCTATCTTTTTATTATCGTTACAGGTTGGCATCTCCAAAAGGCAAGGAGAGGGTGCCAAGTTTATTACTACCCAAGTTTTATAATTTACAACCTGCACAAGCGAAGACTGAAAACACAGCGATTTCGCAGGGTAATTCTGGGAAGCAACCATCCTGCAGCACCAATTATTAAAACCACTTGCACACATTAAAGCTATAAAGATTAAAAATATAGCGCACTTGTCATTAAACATGAATGAAGTCATGTAATATGTATCGTACGGCAGCGCGGTGGCCAGCCGCGTGCGCCTCAGCACCACCCCACGGAAGAACTGCAACCCCCAGGTCCCAAATCAGCGTGCGTTTTGTCCAAGCCGGGGAACAAGTTTGTCATGCAAAATAAACACAGATGTTCCGAGCGCTGACTGCCGCGTTCGGGTGATGGCTGGGAAAAGAAAGCGCTTTAGGAAAATATGCCTCTCAGTGCGAGTCTACCGGCGCTGCGCACGCCGTACTCCAGCATCATCTGGGGCTGGGTGAGTCATTTAAAGGACATATCCTGTTGTTGTTTTTAATTTGGTTTGCTGTTCATTGCATCTTCTCCTCAATTCTCTGTCTTGAAACACATTCAAACGGCTCCCTGCGCTGATGCGCCTGGCACGCGCCGGTGACGCAGGCTCTCCTTCGCACGGTGCTCGCGAAACCCGCGGGCCGTTTCAGAAAGGCTGCAGTTTATTAGCACCTCAGGCCCTGATTTGCTGCTTTACTGCAGTTGTTTTCCTCTTTTCCCTCAGTCTGTCCCCCTGAGAAATGAATCATTTTGTGTTGTGCCGCACGGGGGAACACCGTTCAGTTTCTCCAACTGCAGTGTGCAGCTCCCTGCCGTGCTGCTCAGGTGCACGTGCACCTGTACAAATGCACGCGTCGGAAACGCTCCTCGGGGACTGCGATCAAAGCGTTAAGCTCAAAAACAGATCAAGAAAACCCCCAACCCTACTGAACTCCAAAGAGCCCAGAAATCTGTGTAAAATCAGCCAGAGATGGGGGAAGGAGAAACAAAGAGAAGTTCCCTGTCATCCGGGTGCCAGAAACCTGGGACGCTTGCAAAGATTTACTGGGACTAGAACAAGAGGTTAAATTTCTCAAGTAAATTACTCACAGAACATTCTTCTCCTAGCCCTGGTTAGCAGTAGTGAGCCTGCGACACTGGGTAACTCATTACCCACACTTCCCTGTCTGAGCAGGGCAACACAACTCGCTATGTGTCCGCAGACCTAATTAGGTGTCACGAAACGGACCGATGTTCGTGCGGTGGTGTCCAAAGGTGAAAACAGGGCTAATTCTGTAAATCCACACGCACGAGGCGACGGCCCACACCACCCGCAACACAGAAACTCAGCCGGGTCCCTTTACGTGAGGAGGAACCCAACTCACCACAAACCACCTGCTGCAAACCCAGGCGGCTCACGGAGTAAGCCCCAGCTTCTTCACTCAAGGTCTATGAGCTCAAAGGATGCGTCTCTCTGGGACTCCAGAAGAACCCAAGACAGTTAAAACCAACACAACACAGAGAAACTGGGCAGGGCTTGCACACTTGGGTCCTAGGAGGGTGCTTTTCATACCCTACTGCAGGTCAAGAGCACTCTCCTCGAGACTGTTTTTGTTGTGCTGCCCTCAGCGTACTCCTGAACTGCTAAGAACCTGGGAGAACATGAGAGAGCGCTACAAGGAAAAGGAAATGAGGGAAAATGACTTGCTGCTTCTCGCGTTAAGTGAACACGGCAACGCTCACTGAAAGGACTGGGGGGCAGGTTTAAAACAGCCAGAAGAACAACCTCGACACAGCAAGATGAGAAGGCCAACAAGTAAACTGATTGAGACACAACTGGGCAAACCCACAGAAGCAAGGAATCGGGGTTAGAGGGACACAGGCATGACTGGCAGCCCACGGATGCTGCAGAGGTCACAAGAGAGCTTCATCACCACACCGGTTCAGGACAGGAGGCCATTCCACGGGGAGCGAGGTGGTACCGCGGCATCGGGGGAGTCCCATATACCAGTCCACAAGCCTGTGACTCAGACAGGCTATGACAGGCTTCTCTGGGGTTGCTGACAAGTAAAACATCGTCGGAACTGCTTTGACTGAAGTCAGCAGTGATATTGCTACTGGTATAGTTTCATTTACCAATAAAAGAAAAATAAACCCGAACGTTTTCTTACAGAAAACCTAACGGTGTTACGTTTTCATCCCGGCACTATTTCAAACACGACCCTGAGAAATAATAACCAACAGCCCTTAAAATACACTGAGGGCAAAATCTGCGGGGGGGCAGAAAGACAACGGAAGGCATTCAGTTCGCATGTCTGCGAACAGATTAATTTCTTACGTGAAGTCTTTCTTTTATTTTTTTTTTGGCCTCTGTACTGAGCCGTATGAAGCAAGAGGCCTTCTCCCAGTTCTCTCACCGAGTACCTCACAGACTGCCGCACCAGTCAGGGCAGACACGCTTCCACAACCCTTCCTGACAAGCTGTAACGATCTTCTCTTGAACCAAAGCTGACCCAGACGCTGCTGCTACATCAGGAGCACGCAGGGTGGTTGCGTTTGCCCTGTCAACCGCCTGCTTACTTGCCTACATCATACTGGTGTTGGTGGCGAGTCTTCCTTATTGAGGGGTTCAGGCAAGGCTCTGGAAATGTATTCGAAAAAGATGGTTCTTGCCACAAAGAACTTTTGGTCCCACACAAGATACAACTGGTCTGGTTACTCTACACCTGAACTATCCTCCAAACAGTATCACCGCTGCCGGCACAAACACCTTTTGCCGTTTGCTGCTCGCACCGCCGCTGATGCAGATACAGACGAGATAAAACCACTAAACATGTCTCAGTTCATCCATTTTCTGCCAAAATACCACTGGACACAACCCCGCCCTTCCATGTTCCAGCTGTTCCTGCCTCACCCAGCAGTGCAGGCCAGAACCGCTCATT
>JAAGNO010020793.1:63895-66395 GCA_033439905.1 Ceryle rudis | reverse complement strand
GGGGAGCTCGCCCCTCCTGCTCCGCACCGCCCCACACAGCGCGCAGCCACCCGTGCCTGCTCCAGCCTCGCTCGCGCACAGCCACAGTAACTTGGGGGTTTAACCTTCGGTCTTTACGTTGACCTCCACATACTACCACGGGAGACGGACAGCAAAATGGGACGGAAAAGATTCAGAAGTCCCACCCTGGCTTTGGGTGATCTCCGGTGTAAAACTGGAGCGATCTGTTGACCCACACGGACTTGTTTCTGGTGTGACTGAGAGCCAAAATCTGAGCTGTCACGTGTGCACAGGAGAAGACTGACAGCATGAAAACTAGCCTGCATGAGTAGCTGGAGAAAGAAGAAACAGGAAGCAAGCGAAGCATAAGACTCTGTCACCGGAATGCTAAAAATTCTCACCAGGAGAGGATCCCAAAGAAAAGCAGATCAGCAGTGGGGAGCTCTCAGTCCGTGCAGATTCCAAGAGGTGGGCAGGCACGCAGCTAAGAGTGCATTTGCAGGTTGTGAAAAAGACATGTTTCTTAAAAATCCACCTCCTTGACAGAACAAAGCCCACTCCACCACCGGTGACATGAGCACGGCAAAGGCTCTGGGCGCGCAAACAAGATGCCGCTTGGTTCACCTCACGCGTACAGAGTGTGAACCCTGCACTGTAACAACACCCTGAGCTCACAACTGTGCCAGCCTAGAGATACACGTTGTTATGAATTACTCCAGCTCTTCCCCAGAGGACCCTTTCCCACATCCCCGAGGGCTGCAGGCACTGAGAGCAGCTGGTTCCAGAAGCAGCTCTTGTCCTGGGAAGACAAAGCCATTCGGTATCTCTAGAGGAGCGAAGCAGGGTTGTACCGGCCCCCTGCCTCGCTAGGCACAGAGGAATGGGTTGGAGAAAAATTTCTGCAGAGTTCCTTCTGGTGCTTCTCAGGACTTCAGTCTTCACCTCTCCTATGCCAAGATACCACCTTGGCTTGCTAGTAAATCACAGACTATGTGTGCCACTGGTTTACCAGTGCCCCTGGCTGGTCGTGGGAAGATGAGCGAGTCCACCCGACAAGGAGAAGGGAGGCTGCACACACTGAGGACAAGGCTGCTCATGCTGGGCTGAGCTACAGAAGTGATGGAGATCCAGTGTCCGTCCTCCAGCAGACTGCTGGACCAAGGCATGAGCACGCCTGGTGTCAGAGGAGAACGGCCATGACACTCCTCTCAAACAGAAGGTCTGGTTATCCCAGATAGCTCACCCTACAAGTCATAGCAGCTTTAGGGGAGACTCCTGCTACGCACGGAGCCTCTGCCCCAGGAGCCAGCCAGCCTGTGCTGCTCCTCTCCTGGCTTGCCTCGCCGCAGTACCATGGGCTAATGTCTCGTGACTTGGACCTCGCCAAAGCTGTGAGGCTCGTTTCAGGGGGGTGAGCTCACTGCCTTTAAAGAAGTCCTACCGGTGACAGATCTGAAGCAGTGAAAGTAAGAACCCAAGGAAACATAACCTGCCAGGCAAGCCCAATGTTCTAATATACCAGGGTTGGAGAATTTTCACTGCAGATCTCAAACGCCGACTTGAATGAGAATTATGTGCAAAAGATGACACTGGGCATCACCTATGAAGCTTCCGAGCTCTTGCATCAGAGCTGAGATGACACTGCTGGCCCTGTAATATCCTTTAGCCAGCGAAGATGCCAGCACAAGGCTCCGGGGCGACACTGCTGAAACCTGTGTGCGGACATGGGACAACACCAAGTAGGACTTCACCAGGCAGGAGATGCACCAGGCTCCTCTAGGTAACAGCCAGCTCCCCACGTGCACACCATTTCAGGGTTTTCTAAATTATTTTTTTCCTACAGTTTAGGATTGCCATCTCTTCACTTGTTCCTTATCTAAGCTCTCCCACCAGAAATAACTTCAGGTAGTAAAAACAAGTTGAGCCTGCGGAGGTAAAACCTACTCATTTACCACTGATTACCCTAAAGCACCATTAACCAGGAGTCCCATTCAGAAAGGAAAAAAAAGTACTTGGCTCTGTTCTATTTAAGAACTACTGAAGGCGGCCAAAAGCAAAGAGAGCAGCAGGGTCCTCCGACACAGTAAAAGAGCATCTCCTCCCTCCCTCCCTCAGCATCAACCGCAGGACACAGCAGCAGCATAATGAAGTGTCATTGCCATCATTAGTGACATGACGGACTGTCCTCCATTAATTCACCTGACGGTCAGGTCTGCCCTCCGCTCACCTCCCTCCACCTCTCAAGCACGCTCCTAATCCTCAGACTTCAAGCACCACAGTCTATAAATCAAACTGTCAGCAGTTCCTCTCAAAATGAGCAGAATCGTGTGCTTAGCTTCCCTTTCCCGCGTCTGTCATCATTCTGCCCAGGAAATCAGGAGCTGATGCGTATTTGTTATCTCCCGGACAGAATGAGATGAGTCAGGTGGAAGGTGGTTTTAAGATTTGGTTTTGTTTCTCATTATTCTACTCAGATTTGATTGGTAAGAAATGAAGCTAA
>JAAGNO010020793.1:46164-63795 GCA_033439905.1 Ceryle rudis | reverse complement strand
AAAGATGAGGAGCCATCACTGCAGGAACAGCAAGCTGCTGGGTGTCAGCTGCTCCAGGGGAAGCACCTCAGTGCACACCCCTCTCCTTTGTACAATGCAGGGCGGTGTGGAGGAGCTGGGCATTAAACGCAGGGCCCGCAACGTCAACGAGCCACAGCCCGCTCCCGGGATGCAGGTTAGCCTACGCTCCTTGGCAGAGGTGCTCTCAGGCGGTTTTGGGGAGGCATCTGCAAGAGGCGTACGTGAGTTAGCAAGTCAGCCAGAGTTGTATTTTTAATCACAAAAAGCCCTTGCAGCAAATGTTGCTATGTATGTATGTGGCGAACTTAAAAATATATTGGACAGCCACAAATACGTGTACATTCTACATCTGTGATTCACAAACCATCCCGAGGAAAAGGCCGTGAAGCCTGCATCCAGTTTATGCCCTATTTCCACAGGAAACAGCCACCTGCTCCTTGAGACTTCTGCAGACCTGGCTGCGTTTGTTTGTGGTTTTATGACCCACAGTGACACCACCAGAAAGCCAGCACCCAAACTAGCCCCTGTGCCAACCTCTGTGTCCCAAAGGGCTCTCACTCTAATAGGGCTTAAGAGAATTCCGTGCCTCTCACACGCTGGTGTGAGATACTAACATTAACAAACAGTTCAGCTTCCAGGTCCTTTTCAAACTGGAGACCCTGAGTCAAGGCTTAAACTGATGGGAGACATGAACACGGCACTTGCTGTGCTCCCCACGCTTCTTTCCCTCTTGAAAACACACGCTCATCTCTTTGTCCAGCCACACACGGCAATGCAGAGAGTGCCGAGCCCTCTGAGCAGTGCGGAGCAGCTTCAGCCTGGCAGCGGAGAGAAGGTGAAGGGCACCATGCTCCCCCTTGGTAGGGGACAGGACAGGTGGGGTGGGACAGAGAAGGGTGCTGCAAGCACTGGCAACCATGCTCCCCCTTGGTAGGGGACAGGACAGGTGGGGTGGGACAGAGAAGGGTGCTGCAAGCACTGGCAGAGACCTGAGCTGGGCAAGGCCCAGCGCTGCTCTCTCCTCTGGAGCCAGGAGGGGGCCAGGACCATCCCAGGAGCCACCTTGCACCCACTGCCCTGGACACCAGCCCCAGACCACTGGCTTCCACTGTGCTCGGAACCCAGGCACTGCTTTGGTACCTCTGTTTTCCAGCCAACAAAAATAATGAAAGAGGTTTGATACCTAGCGATGAAAAACACAACACTAATGAAGGTTCTGAGAATGAAGATCAGGACTGGCTTGTCCTGTGCTCCTACCAGAGACACTCTGGAGCACCAGAGAGTGTTCTGGCAGCATATGCCCACCTCTTGGCAACAAGGCCTGAACTACAGCCCTCCTTTCTTCCTCTCAAACCCCACAGGGAATGTCTGCAGTTGGCTTCGGGTGCAACAGGCAGATCCTTTTTGGTGCTGCATTACAGAACACAAATAACGAACCAGCCCCAAACCAGCAACACCACAGCCAAAGCCTGTTGTCGGGAGCACGGCTGTCACGTTTGTTTGTTCCGAGGTTTGTCTTTAGCCTTTGAGTAAAGGGAAGAAAATCTGTGCAATAAGCAAGGTTATTCTGATTGCATCTGACAGCTTTAAAGTGCAACCCTTTCTCCTCAAGAGACTTTGATCCTCTGGCTAACACAACTTGTAGCTGCAGAAAATTACCTTGTCATCCGCAACACGGTGTTACAGGCTGGTATTGACAGCGCAAAGTGTCGGTAACCGATGCGCAGACCAGCAAGGCTAAATAATTTATAACGCAAACCAGCTCCCCTTGCCCCTCTCCCCGCGCGGGTGCAGTCCCAGCTGACTGCTCCCCAGGGGCTTGGGAAGGCAGCCTCCTCACCTCGCCCTGGCTCAGCTCTCTCAACGCTTACTAAGAAGATGCACCAGGACAAAACCAAGGCCATCAGTAAAGAGCAGAGATCCAAAAAGGGTGCTTGGAAACCAGGCAGAAATTTGCCAGCTGCTGCATTCACCAGCGGGGCACAAAAGCAGCGTCTGTACTTCTGCTTTGAAGAAAGGCTGAATCAAAGAGAATCCCCCAAGTAAAAGGTCAATGACTAACCCACCGAGCTGTAGCACAGTACATCACTTACTCCACCTTGTAATAACACATGGAGGCACCAGGGAGAAAGAGACAGAAAATCTGTCCTGGTAGAACTAACACCTCTGGCTACCGATACAAAAAGTGCATTTCTGAAAGGCATTTCGTGATTGAGATGAAGCAAGGACGGCAGGGAAAAGCTGAACGATCTGAAGGGTGAAGATACTAGGTGAAGCAGACAGGCGAGGGGAGAAGTATCACATCTCTGTACTTGGCTGGATGCAGCTTTACAGCGATGCCCAGCTCCCTTTAACGCCCACTGGAGAGGCTCCCTTGAGCGGCTCCGACTCTCCAGCTGTTGGAAATGTGTAGCAGGATGGAAAACCGAGGCAGACAAAAGGGAAAAGGCAGAATTTTTAGCAGATCATTCTCCTAGCTTCCCCTGCTCCTTAGATGATCTTAGGATCTAGAGGCTGGCTGCCTCCTGTTTCTCTGGTTACTGTAACTGGAATAAGCAATCTGGTTTGCTGTGCCTGCTGTAATCCACCTGAGTTCAGGTTCTGCTCAGCAAGGGGCACTGTCAGTCCTGGATGAGCCCACCCTCTTCCCAGGTCATACCTCTACTGCAGAGCACGCGGCCTGTTCTCACTTCCTCAGGTCTGAGCTCATGAACCCATGGCCGCGCCCGGCTCCTCCTGCCTCTATCAGAAGTTTATTCAATTCCATCTTTAAAATAAGCCCTGCACACCCCTAACACATTTTAGATCAAACACAAATACCAGAGCCAGAGCAATTTACATCTATCAGCTGCAATCAGGATCACTGGCAACGCCGCGGTAGCATCCCGGGCTTCACCTGCCCCGCGAGTTCAAAGGCTGCAGCAACAACCATTAGCACATTTCCACAGACAGGGCAAGCGAATGAGGGAGTATTCAAACAGTGCCAAAACAGCACGACGCTCCTCCTCTGCCTCGGAATTGGATTTGTCAGTTCTTAAATTGTGTGCATTTTCAAGCCGCGCAGCTTACCGCCTGCAAAGCCATCACACGGTCCCCAATTCCATACCAAATGGCTTCAGAAGCGTTAAGTTAAAGGATAACGTTACATTTCCCGCTGCAATGAGGCAGTGCCTCCCGACAGACAGGAGCAACGTGTTCCATGTCTAGTCTGTTATTTACCAGGGAGCAACTGGAAAGACCCATGCCTTCACAAGCAATTGGACACAAATACAGTCTGGGGCCAACTGCAGAATGCTTTTACCTCTTCTGTTCCCAGGGACGCTCTTCACTGATACCACGTGTCAGCGGTAGGCAAGTAAGAATGAGCGAGGCTATTGTTACTGATCAAACGAGTTCAGGTACACCGCCAAAGCGCCTTCTCGGATAAAAAGGAAAAGCAGAAGGAAAACAAGTACATAAATTTCTAGGAGGAGTCACCAACACGTCACACGATGGAGCCACCTCTGAAGTGACGAGAGGTCATGTAGCGAGGGGTCAGGGGTAATCTTCACCCCTGGCAGGCTGTTCAGCTGGTTCTGGGTTGGCTGACCCTCCAGGAGACAGCAGTTGCTCATTAAAGACACTTCCTTAATAAATAAGCAGAAAGCCACGACAAAGGTTTAGCAGAACTTTTAAGGAGCCCTACATATGTGAGGTTGAAGACAACACCACTATAAAGGTAAGGGAAAACATCACGGCTCTAACTCAGGACATACTGAATAGCAAGAACTCACCCAAGCAGTCAAAAAGACGCCGATGAAAGGGTGCTCAGGTCACAAGATTTCCTCCCCAGTTTGCACTACTTACTGTGGGGTTTGAACGTTTTTTTTAAAAAAACCACAAACTTTTCTTCTTACTGTCACGTGGAATAATTCTGCACGGGGCTCTCTGAGCCACGCAGTAGAGGAATAACTGCAAGATGAGGTCTGGCAACACAAATGATAGGTGTGAGGAGCATCTCCATCAGCTGGCCTAGCACGGAGCATGGACATTTTACCACCGTGCATCCCAGAACTGCCTTTAGCTACAGTCTCCATACACGGATTCCTGAGGAGTGAAGCAGGTTTCATATTTGGCCAGCAGACTCATTTTGGGGTCAACATAAACAACTGACTGAACCACGGGCTCCTCCTCGCTGTGCCAGGTGCTTGTCCTGCTCCTGTCAAGAACTCAGCCACAATCATCCCGCACACGCGATCCCCCCCCTAGATGGAGTATCGAGCTGCCCTCTCTTCCCACACAGTGTGTTTTCTTTTCAAATCCCCTCAACCAAGGAACGCACTTGGTCGGTATTTACAGACGGCGCAACTCTGGCGCTCGGGATATTACTCGGAACATCGAGCGCTGCTGCAGCAATAAAGAGTACAAACCAGCATGCTGGAGGAACACAGGAAAGCTGTTTTCCACACTATCTGTCCAGTTCTGCTTGAGATAGTACTACAAATAACACGAACTCTCTGGAGCAGGGAAAGCAACCGTAGTGATTCCTGCGGCGAAGAGAGGCAGGGCGAGAGAGGAGGAATGGGAACATGAGACGTAAAATTCAGGGTTCGTTTTTTTTCCTTCTAGCCATTTCTATATATCAAATCATTTCTCAGTGATATAAACTTGCTTTTACATATAATAAATGCATATATTACATATACATAAAAAACCTGCCACAACTCGCTGTGTTTATTGAGAAGGAAAGACATTAAGCGATAAAAAGGAGATCAGGTGGTATCGTAAGGAGTATGTCAACGAGCTCCCTATCTGGGCAGCTCAGCGAGAAGAAACAAACATACCGCTAAGTATTTGAAGGACTAAAAGCCTTTCACTTCATTTACTGCCCCCCAACACCACCAGCCTAGGCAGAACTGGTCGTTCCCTGCCTGGCTACCGAAGCAGCAGATGCTTCTTTCCACACGCAGGGCTGTGCCCCAGAGCCCCCCAGCACCCTGACCGCACCGGCTGACAGTTCATCACCAGCTGCTCCAGCAGGAGACACAAAGCCCAGAGCAGAAACCCAGTCACAAGGTGGAACTGGGGTAAACCCCTGTGTGTGGGAGTCGGTAGACAGGGGACTGATGACTGTACTAGCTGAAGCTCCTGCTACAGGACCCAGACAAAGGTGGCACGGACTGAGCCAACCATTTAAGCTCCTCGGGCTCCTCTGATTGAAAAAAGAGGAAGCTCCAATTAAAACTCAACAATAGCTAATCCAAACGAGCGGAACTTCTGGACACCTTTTACATCCCTACACGTCCCATCTGCTGTAATAAAGCACAATCCATCGGAGCTCATTTGGAGCCGAGATGCAGTGATACCTCCAACTGCTCCAAAGGGGGCCACGGGACGGCATCTTATTCATAAACTGAGGCCGCTGACTTTAATTACCAGGGCATACAGATTATTCAGTAATGCTCACAAAGGACTTCCTTCAGCCGTCCCCGTGCCCCAGGAGACAGAGCCGGTAGTTGGGCGAACCGTTCTTTGACAGACAGAGAAAATGTCAGTAACGTAACAGAAGATGTGAATAGCTTTTAGGCCGCTAATGGTTTGCTTGAAGGACAGGGCAGAAATAATCTAGCAGTAGATTTACACACATCCAGCACAGACACGCCTCTCGAAGAACATCAGCAGAAGCTACGTGGCCAGGGACTGGCCTACTGGGCAGCAACGACACGGGCGGGAGAAGTCGCAGGCGCCCTACAGACGCGGCCCGTTCTGCGCGGTGCGAAGGGCAGAAGGGGGGCAGTTGGCAGAAATGCTTGTCAGCGCTCGACTCGGAGACAATGCAATAAGCAAAAGGTCACGTGGCTGCAGCACCATCGTAATCAGACGCGTGCAAAGGCACGGGCAGTAACGATGGAGACGTACAACTGGGCTGCGCGTAAAGGACCGATTCCTATTTTCCTTTCCATCCCACTCTCACCCGGCTGAACGCTGCTCCTCCCTGCTGCTGCGAGACAATTTTTAAGGAGGTGTTCAACTCTTCAGGGTTACTTCCGTGGGGTTTTTTCCCCGAAGTTTTTTTTACCGCAAGAGAGAGATTGAGGCAAGCGTGGTAAAAAGTGTCGAAGTGTTGCCTGAACAAAGGTGAGGTCAAAGCAAGAAAGGAAAAGGCTCGGCCCTTGCCATTACAGTGTGTGCAGGTTGCAGAGGTGAATTCCGTGGTCCTCAGCGAGGGCACAAGCAGAGCTGAGAACACACAGATTGGGTTTTCTGTTCCCTTTTTTAAGGACCACCCCTTTAGGAACAAAAGTAAGACTGTTCAGCCCATACCCAGTGGAAAGACTACCTACAGCTGCAGCGGGAGCAGGACGGGAGCGCTGCACACCACGGGAAGCTTCAGGAGGATCACGGGGAGGACAGAGCTCTGGCGGGCAGGCGGCAGCGAAGGCCCTGGTACTGCTGCAAGCACACAGCCCTAGCAGGACCAGACGGGCTCCTTCGTCTTGGACTTTGCACCACGCTGCTTTAGTGGGATGTCTGGGATCCCCTCTCACATAAGAGATGTCCCCTTGAGTGCAGTTTTACACGTACCTGAAGGAGCAATTTCCCAAACACAGCCCAAGCGTGACCCCCTCCACCTTCCCCAAGCTGGGGAAGCTCTGAATGTCTCTGCAGTCAGTCACAGGCGGCCCAAGCCAACCCAGACATCTGCTCCTCCCTCTAAGCCGGCACTGAACCAGAGCGGGCTCCGACTGCTTTGTGCAAAAGGGCTCGTTCCCAACACCCCTCTGTCACACGACACGGAGAAGAGCACTCTGTGCACAGGGAGACAGGCCCCTGCTCCCTGATCAGGACGTTCCCTTCTCTGCCCTACCACAAACAAATGACTGCAAAAATTCCTGCTGAACACTACCACGCGTGTGTGGCACCTGGGCAAAGGAGGCAGCGCGAACGGAGACTGATTCGCCCAGACAGCACGTGACTTTTAGCTGCCTTCTTGCTGTTGTGGCCAAGGCCCACAACACGTACAATTCAAGACGGAACACCAAGGTGCGCCAGAACCTCGCTAAATGACCCTCAGGACTGCCCTACACTTGGACAATAATCCCTTGGGGCTCAAACTCAGAACTGCTCATGTCCTCCTGTCCTGACATGCTGATCCCACTCCACTACCTCCAAAATACTCCTTATTTCGGGCAGGCCACAGAATAATATCGGCTACTTGCCAGGTTACCCTTCTACAGTCAGGGGAAACTCCTAGGAGCCAAAACAGTCCATTTTGGGGAGGCAGAACCAGGCAATACCCCTCACAGGGAAGAGGTAAGAGGATTTGGTCCTGCTTTCTTCAAGGTAACCCAGATCTCGAGATACCTGTGTGCAGCAGAACGCTGGGACATGGGCTTGTGAACAGGGCTCTGCTGGGTCAGCCAGAAGGTGCATGTAGTCAGGCACCGTGTATCCGCTGATGGTCAGCGGCTGATGCCCGAGGAAGACTATACAAATGGCGTGAAGGCAGAGCAATACCCTCTCAGGAATACTCCCCCCCTCCAAAAAGCGCTCTAACGGGCCCAGTTCATCGGAACTGGGGCCCTGGGAGTTCAGCCCGCAGACAACACATTCCCTTAACTCGGGATGGCTCCAGTTCTAGTTGGTCGAAAGGCAAGAGGCTTCCTTTGGATCTGTCCAATCCTACCTGGCTGCCTGTAGGCCTGCGAGGAGTCTGGCCTTATTACTGTGCTGCCCTGTACAATGAAGGTTTTATGGCCAGCCTAAAAGGGAGATCTTTTCCCCGGGCGGAGCGAGCATGGAGAAGCGCCAGGCAGGCACCTTTTTATGTGATAAATAATCAGCTGCGCGCTCAGTGCGTGAGTCTTGTTAAATCCAGCGTTGGAATAGCTCCCGAATCGCACTGCTACCACCTCCACCAATCTCTTTTGCATCTCATTGGCATTTGAGAACGCTAATTGACTCATTATTTCAATTCATATTCGGGGAAGGCAGTTGATTAAGGAAGGCAGATGCAGAATCTCCAGACGCATTTGTAGCTGTATTGTTGTCCCGGCAGTTTACCCGAGTTATTAGAATACTTAGGAGGTAATAGCCGGGAGAACAGGGAGGGAGCCCTGGGAAGGGGTGTCCCTTGCAGAACGAGTCTTTTAACCCACAGCGACACAGCCTCGTCCTGCACCAGACCTCTCCCCGCCAAAGCTCCAACCCGACGGCGACTCTGCCACAGTGCTCAGGGCTAAACACGAACCGCTCCACACACCCAGGGACTCCCAGCAAGCTACCCATTAGTGCTGTGGGTTTAACTGTGCTGTGGAGAGCCTTCTGCAGATACTGCCTATCAGCATTCCATTAACTCGTCTCTCATCCCCACCCATTTTCGAAAAGCAGAGGCACTGTCACCTTCAACACAGGAACCCCCCGTCGGTGTACAACAGCCAAGCAGTCCCGTGCTCCTCAGCGGAGCAGCGGCACACGTCTAGGGTGACGCAGCAGACCTGACCGCTACCAGAGGAGAAATCGAAGCATCCCAGTGCCTGGCACGCTGACCAGTCCCGGAACAGAGATGACAACTGACACTAGGTAGGGCAATTCCTTCTTAGGGAACGCCCGCCTCTGACCAGCTTTGTGTCATTGTTCAGCTCAGCTCTGTCCGAAGGACAACTCAGAATTTGCTCCACGATGAAAATACGATGGGCAAATAAACCTATAAACATATCAGACCTCTCCAAGTCTTGATGTTTGCTCACGACCCATGAATTTGGAAGAACATGGTAGCTACTGGGTAGAACTATGAAGCAAGACACTGGGAGCCATTTTTTTTTTCCCCAAGCTCATGTGAGGAGCACAGGCCTACCAAATGAACAGAGCTACGTAACATGGTAGCAGCTGAGGTTTTGGCTTATGGAAGGTACCAGCAGAAGCATTCCAAAGGATGCACTGCCCAATGCTCCAGGTGGACCAGGCAACTCCAGGAAGGAGTCTGCTTGCTTAAGAAACTGCTCTGCTGTGACTTACACAGAGAACAGGCCAATTCTATGAAAAGACACAATGGAAAAAAAAAAAAAAAAAGTAAAATTGTTAGGAGCTAACAATTAGTCTAAAATTCACACTGCACGTGGAGCCTGATGGATGCACAGAATTTCCATGGAAACTTAACCACTTAAAATGTAACACACACTTGTTAGACCAGAAGAAGTCAGAATTTGCCAAGGTAGGTTTTGCCCACCAGAAGGGAGTTAAGTACTGAAAAAAACAGCTTGTTTTTTTTTTTCCCCTCTATGGTCCAGATAATGCATTAACCCATAGGGCTGGTTAATCCTTACACACCGAAGCAGCTCAGTTTCCGTCCCTAAGACCAATCACGTCTCTAAATATTCACCATTAACGTGAAGAACACAAGCAGGACTTGCGCTGGCATCGCTGTCGAGGACGGAGTGTGAACAACGTTTGCTCGGAGAAATACGCACTCAGGGCTCCGTTTTCAAGCAATCCCTGTTCAGCTGTAGTTAACAGCTCAGATACCTGAGGAAAGCTGGAGGAGAGAGAGGGCAGATTTTTTAAGACCCCCAAGGCCCATGAAGTTGAATAGCCTTACACTAGGTCAGACCTGCATCGATGCCCTGACAGAGAACAGCTGACATCAGATACGTAGGACTGCTTAAGAAGTACAGTTGTAAGTGCCTTGGAAAAGGGGACAGGCAGCTGACCTTCAAAGGTAAGAAACAAGAAACCTACCCAATTCCGCTCAGTGTTTTGGAGGTGCGTGCCTTGTGACAAGTTTCACTGTTGATAGCTTGAGGTCTGTATCACATGCCATCTTGTTCCACTACTGACAGCAGACTGTGCAGCCGACCTGCATATTCACACCCACTTACCTCCTCTTCCTCTTCCCCCCACACTATCTGATCTTACAGAGAGAGGTGTGTGTACAAGTCCACAGTGCCCGCTCGTTTCTGTTCAGCCTGCCAGGAGCTGATCGGTCTCGTCTCAGTTTGTAAGCCACGTTATTTGCCATTAACGTGACCAGGATTCAAACCCAAAGAGCAAAGGAGAATGAATTACAACACACTATTAAATATGTCAGGAGACATTGGAAGCGAAAACACAGGCTCTCTGTGCTGAAAAGCCAGCGAAGGATCCCCGGGATGTTCCTACTCTTACGAGATACTTCAATACATTTTGCAGCATCAATTCTTTACTGAAGTAATTGGACATCAGGAGACAGAACTATCAGAGTCACCTGTCATTCAGGTTGTTTAAATTACCTCCACAAACGAGTTCCTGTACCGCAACGCACTGCACGATTCACAGTTTGCTTTACCTTCTGTGCTGCAGCACCTGTTCCAGACATAATGTCACAGCGTGAGATCCAGAAACGCTCCTGGGTACCCGCTCCCAGCAGCCCTCGACTCGCAGCCCTGCGAGGTCAGTGCCACGCTGCCCCTCCGATCAGCGTCAGCAGATCCAGAGGTCACTGTCGCGCTGGAAGGAGGCAGCCGCACCGGGAGCTGACCTGCATCCAGGGCAATTTGGACCGAAGGAAACGCGGTTCAAGTTAAGGCGAGATAAACATCCCTGAGAGACGAGACAGCTCTAACTGGGCCTGCTGTGGCATGGTGGGTGAACCAGGCGACCTCCGGCAACCTCGGGCTCGAGCAGGCTTGGCAAGAAAGCGGTGGAATGTGTTACCTTTCCTAGAAGACTTCCAAGGATTACAAAAGGTGGTTAAGGGGAGAAACACTGTGAACTCCACGAGCATAATTTTACTCTTGAGAAGAAGCTAGAAATAGAAGAGAAGACGTACTGGGTGTTAAAAAATATATACAACAGAGGCAGTGGGGGGAGAATAAAGTCAAGATGATGCTTGGAAGGTTCAGGTAAATTTCACCTGGTAGCTACACATTTTTTTCCCCAGAAGTCGCTAACTGCATACTGAACAAAGAGGAACGAGCTCCTCTTACGGCCGAGAGAGACAGCACTTGGTGCTGACCGCCTGAAAACCTGACCTCGGCTTTGGGGAAAGCAGAAATCATTCAGACCTCCTCAGATTTGCCCAGTGCTACTGCAGGATCTTAGTCTAGCTGGTCAGAAATATTCCGATGGAAGAGCTTCCCGTCACACGGCGACAACTCGTCAGAGCTGAAACACTGAGCACGTTTTGACAAGGTATCACTTTTTGAAATGACAAAGGAACTTCTGATGAAGGGAAGTCACTTCATTGCGACTTTCCTTTTGATCTTCCCTGTTGAAATGAGGTTTTTGTTTGAACGTTTTGTATTTCCATATGAAATCGCCGTACAAAG
This sequence comes from Ceryle rudis, assembly GCA_033439905.1. Classification (NCBI taxonomy): domain Eukaryota; kingdom Metazoa; phylum Chordata; class Aves; order Coraciiformes; family Cerylidae; genus Ceryle; species Ceryle rudis. The sequence goes on along the minus strand of JAAGNO010020793.1, from coordinate 52,489 downwards.
AGAACAAAGCATTCCGATTGACTGGGATTTCTTATTTATTTTTTTTTGCAGACAAGAGAACAATGGAGGTTGTAGCAACTGTTTTGCTACGCTCCATTTCAGAAACAAAAGGTCACAATTTTCTCTGTGATGTTCAGAATACAATCCAGACTTGACTCGGGGTATTAGTTACACTACGAGTGCCTCTGGAAACCCCACGCTGCCAGCGATAGCATTTTGCTAGGAGGACAGGTGCCTTTTTGAGATGGTCTTTCCTCGACAGCAGAGCCTGGGCGAGGATCCTGCTGCTCCGGAGGGCCTGACCCAGGCGGTCAGCGGCCAGTGGCACCGGCTGCCGGGGCTGGCGCTGGGGTGACGCGCAGGACGCTCGCGCCGGGGGCTGGGGGAACAGGCGCCGTTACGGGAGAGGCAGGAACAGCAGGAGTTAAACAGAAGTAGCTGCCACACCAAGTGCTTTAGGGAGAAGAAAAGCCGCTTTAAAAGAAAAGCTGGCTTCCTGACAAACACGTTCCAGCAAATATGATTATCTTTAAGGTCTGCTGCTTTACCAGTAGTAACTAATAATAACAGACCACCCTGCATGCGATACCAAGTGTCTGAAGACTGAATATTCACTCTCAAAACTCTTTATTTACTTGCTCTCTCTAATTACCAGTTTAACACACAATTTGTCAAGTGCTGCCATGTGCCTGGTGTTGCACGAATCGGAGGATGGACAGTTGCTTACAGCCCAACGACGGCATCGTCCTTTGTCATCGCCATCTCTTGGGTGGCAACAGACTGGCTTCCACTGCACGTTTTCACACCCCAGTTCGCAACTGAGCGCAGAGGACCAAGCGCTGCCTGCTCCCTCTTCTGCCCAGGGCTGATGCTGGTGAGCTGGGCAATTGCTTCCAGGGCTCCAGTCCCATGGCTCCACCAGAGCCAGCCCAGAGCCATTGGCTGCCGCTCACAAAGGCCAGGAGCGGAGCAGGGAGGGCACTGCACTGTGGCACTCCTCACTTCACTGGCAGAACCACAGAAAAAAAAAGTATTTTGCTTCAATCCAAGACAAAGATGGATTGCGCAATTCACGACAGCCCGAAAAACCCTACAAATCCGAGCCTTCTCCATCCACCTTTACCAAAACTGCTTGGAAGCAAGGCAAGAGCAAGTGCGTTGTTAAGGAAACAAAGCAAGTCCAGGGCTTCCAAACATCTCCACCTCTGACCACCGCTGTTTCCAAACTGGGGGACAAAATGCCTCACTCTTACCTACTGCTGCTGCTACCAGGTGTAACGGCCTCGGCCGATGTGCACCACGGACCACGTATTAATGTGTAATTATTAATGTGTAATACTTATTCTCGCGTAGATGGCTGGATGCGAGAGAGCACGAGGCGCGGTGCTGGGCGGAGGGAGCCGACAATGGCACCGCCTCTTGAAGTCGGTGCCGGCGTGAATCTCTTGCCCTTCAGCTTGCCGAGACTGCCGTGGGATCTCGCAGGGCGGGCAAGACCCAAGCCCAAGTCACGTCAGCAGAACGACACGTGCTTGGGGATTTGCTGCTTATATTTCAGGGCGTGATCTGAACCGCGGAGGTTTTGTTTATGGGAAACAAACACGCTGACAGCATTATTTGGACCCACTTCTCTGTGCTGTGAAAAGACATTTCTTTCAAGTGGTCCTCTTAATGATCAAGTCAGAAGTTGGCCTTAATTACTGCTTTTCATTGCCAGTGTCCAGAGTCCAAGATCTCATCTTTCTTTTCTCTTCCGCAGAGCTGGTGATATTAGTGTAGGTTTTCCTTCTGTTTTCAATTCTTTGTCCGTGACAGATTTCACAGCAGGAAACAGTTCTGTGGCATATGGCCACTAAATTACAGAAACTTCAGAAACTTCTGTCCGTGAGTTAATTTTAAAAGTGACAAAACAGAAAATTGTTTCAAAAAATCTAAACAAGACCACACGAAATCCTTTCCCTCTTTACCTATCCTCCAACACACTGTGTCCATCCTGGTTGCAGAAACAACTCTGCCACGGCTGTTGGACCACCCTTTGCAGATTCTGCCTTCATGTGAGGGCCACCGAAGAGCACGTCCCAGCAGCACCAGGCACGACATCGGCCGTCGGCGGGCTGGGGACGCACTGCAACAGATGAAGGTGACGCAAAAACATTTCTCAATATCTTCAGTGGCACCTCTATGGATCCTACAGCACCCGTGGGGAAAAAGCCAGTCTCAGCTCGGGCCCGAGCGGTGACAAGCTGAGAGGTGAAACACTGTCACAGAAGCAGAACTGGCTGCAAGGACAGCGTGTGCAAACCAGTCATCTGTTTTCAGCTGGCAAAAGGTGGAATGAAACTTTTGTAGGGGTTTGTAGGTGACAAAGTTCTCTGTAAGAGTGTGAAGTGTTTAGAGACGGCATAAAATTCTGCAGATGCATCAAGACTGGGAAGGAACCGGAGAAAAAAAATATCAGAAAAGGAAACGCCAGGTATTTACAAACCAAATCCACCAGAATATCTCACGGAAACACAGAGATGCTAAAACCGCACCTGTTTTGTGCATCTTCAGTTCTCTCTTTGCCCTGTACTAGCATGGGATCTCCTCACCAAAGACTGAACGTGTTCCTTCCAGAGGACATGAAACAACTCTATGGAAGCGTTGGGTAGAAGTCAACTGTGCCTTGCGGCTCTCGCCAGAACTGTGCAAAGACCCGATGGATCTTTGTTTTAAACTTCACCAGGGAGGAATCAGGCACAGCATGTGATGAGCAGCGGAGAAGTTTACGTACGATTTCCTGTGAGAACGCACAGTTACTGGAGGAAAGGCTCCGCTACGCAGGGCACTGGAGAAAGCGGGAGAGCACCTTCGTTAACCCACCAGCCAGCACGCGAGCGGCACCGCTCAGGCCGGGAACGTGGAGCGATAAAAACGGAGTAGAGCACAGACCCCCCAACAACGAGGTAACTCCACGCAGACAGGGGGTATACAGCCACGCGGAAAATACACCCACAGCCTTGAAAAACGCAGGCAGAGGTACAATTATCTGGATTTTAAGTAGAGATGACAGCCGTCGCTTTCCCACACCACGTTCTTGAAAGCGAGTAGCTCCCACCAGAGGCAGCGACACGGCCGTGACGAGGGAATGCCACCGCATGATACTTGGGGTGTCAGTGAACCAGGAAATGAAAAATATTTTCCGCAAGCACTACATCAGCTAGGTTGCTCAGACCGAACCGGCCATCGCCCATAGGGGACCCCCAGGAGCCAACGCTGCCCCACCGCCAGCCACTCTCTGTGACCGGCTGCACTCTGGGGCGCGGAGCGGGCGCAGAGGCCGGTCCTCACCACGCACAGCCCCGCCGTCCTGTTTCTGAGCAAGGCACCGAGCTCTTTGGACTAGATGATGTCCAGAGGCCCCTTCCAACCCTTGCCTTCTGTACCACGGGCCCACAGCTGGCCCGGTACTCCCCTAAGGGCCCGCGTGACCAGTGCCAAGTAGCTCCTCGAGCTACGACCGCGTGGGCAGCGCAAACTCCACCTGTCTTTGCTCGGCTGGAGCCACACGTCGGCCGCTTCGCGTGTCTGCGGCGCTGCACCTTGGCAGGCAGCGGTGACGGGGCTGCCAGCGGCTGCTCCACCTGCCTCCCCTGTAGGGATGTCCGAGGACAAAGCCCAGTCCCCAAGCCCTTACAGCAAGAAATGAATCACGGAGTGTTACACACCTTCCTTCCCATTTCAGCTCAGCAAACGAGGAAAGCAACGCATTTGCTACAAGCAAATACAAAGCAGCCCTCAGGCGCTGGTGCACACCTACCGAAGCAGAACCGGCCTCCCCTGTAGCGATGGTATCCCTGTAATTGTGGTGAGCTGTTATCCTGTAAACCAAGAAGATGAGCGCTGCCCTACCAACGGACTGATTGGATCTGGCACAATCAAGGTTTCTTAGTGAGAAAATGTACAGTTCCCTAATGCAGCTGACAGAAAGCCACACTCAGACCTTTTCAAAGGCTTTCAGGAGTTATTATCGCAGATTAACTATGGCGTGAGCAAAAAGGTTTAAAGTCTTGTTTATAGTTAGCCCATGGCTCTAAATTAGCAACTTATCTCTTAAATGATCAATTGAGTCATAGGCGTTAATGAGTCAAGTTTAGCCAGAAGGGGCGAGGAAGGAGGGAGGAAAGATCTCCAGCCGCTGCTTTGCAAAAAGGCAGAATGAAAATCTCTGTAATTCCTAAAGTCAAATTGTATTTTAATCAATGCCTCCCAAATAAGATGAAGAAGCCACACTGTGACTTTCCCAGCTGTAAAAAATGGAAGTCTGGTTTCACATTTGCATGATTTTGAAGGTCAAATGCCTGCTATCCAAGTCTTACTGATCCATATGGACTAGAAATGCCACAATATGCAATCATCATGAAGGCAGATTGTCTCCTGTAAATCTGTCCTTTTTGTAACACGTTCAAAATGTACCGTATTGGATGGATTATAAATCCATTCAGGAAATACAAGCAATGCCGTACCGAGCCTCTCTGGTTTGAGAAACCCCTTGCGTACGGGTGGATATGCAGGGACGTGCGTGTGTGCCCGTGCGCGTCTCCGTCAGGGAGAAGCAGAGACAGATGGCCCAGTCCTGCCCTCGCTGAAGTCGACGGGAGTTTTGCCATCCACTTCAGAAGACGGAAGCTTGGATTTGGGCAGAAAGGGACTTTTATTAGCACAATGCTTATTCTAGCTGCCTTTACGAACGACAAACAGTTACTCGCGCCGGAGAAGAACACGGGCAGGGCTGCTGGGAGACGTTCCCTGAGGGGAGCATGTTGCTTTTTGTCTCGTACCTCCTTCTTGTGAGGATGGTCCGGGGATGTGAGCGGCTGTCAAGCAGACAGCTGCAGTGCTCCGTCTCCTGCACTCCTCGGCCCGGGTGAAAACGCGGCTACTCGGTTTCACACCAAACCGTTATTCACAATTCTCATGTTAGGGACTTTTGGAAGTCTCAGTTTTTTCAAGTATGTTTTCCTCGAGGTTTTTCCTTCTGCAGGAAGGGCTGGAGGGTCGCTGCTCTCTACGGCAGCCTAGGAGCTCACAGCATTTTCGTTTCTCAATTTTAGCAAATCACTTTACACGTTGCCATTTTTTTCTTCCGGCACATGTAATTGAAAAGAGACATATGGAGACCAGCATGCAAACCCTGCAAACATTTCAGCATCGCTTCAAAACTAATGCTAATCAATTTTTTGGGAACAACTTCTCCCACACCCCACCCCTTTGTGTTAAGTCAAGAGCAAGTTTTCAAGAACCCAAGGTGGTTTCTGCAAGACAGTCAACGCAACGGAGCTCGGCGGGTGACAGGGTGCCTCCCCACCAAACCTCCTTCCTCCTTGCCTGGCTTTTTATCACGTGCACACACAGGGTCACCCCCAGTATTCACACTGCAGCCTTCGAGCAGCTGGCTTGGAGAGCTCGGATCAGCACATCTGGGAAACCACAGACTGACAACTATACAGCGGTAGTGGCATCAGACACGAGTTCCCCTCTTTTTCTTCCCCCATGTCCTTGTCCAGAAAAAAATCCCTGCGATACAAGCGATCAAAAATCTCCTCCTGCACGACTGTGCTGAACATTACCTGAGAACAAGGAAGGCACAAGATGAACAGACCTTTACAACAGAACGTGCATCTGCCAAGACAAAAATACCCAGCGAGCTTCTGGTGCTGGCACAGTGACAGGCTAAGCAAGCTGTCTTTGCAGGGATTTTGCAAATGATCCATTACAAGATTTGGGTACGAATTCCGCAAAGGCCGTAAGGCCCCAAGGGCAACACGCTCCCTACACCGCCACCTCGGCGCTCACCAGATAGACAGGGCTACGGGCTAGAAGAAATCCTTCCAAGGCTTTTTGTACAAATGCTCTGCAACAGACTCGTGAGCTGTTTTTTCCTCTCTCTCCCTCTCTCTCTTTTTGTTCAGTTGCCTGGCATTTGCTAACCCACAAGCTGCTGTTTCCCTTTCCAAAGAAGCTCTGATGGGTGGAGGGCCAGGAAAAATTAGCCCAACTGATGAATGCAATCTCGACAGAAAATATGTTTTTTATCAGAGACCACATGTTGCCAACAGCAATTAAAGTAAAACTGGGAGATTTCATCGGATATAAGCCTGCATAAAAACCCCCGGGCTCGCTGATCAGGTATCTGTCGGCCCAAGCGGATTACCCGCGTGCTCTGGCGGCAGGCTGGGCAGGGGCAGGAGCCGGGGCAGGCAGGGAGCCTGGGGGGGGCCGAGCACAGGTCGGCAGGAGGGCCGCAGGCAGGGGCTCACCGCGCGGCTTCCCGGCGGCGCGCGCT